>CAKNXH010063560.1:48212-85670 GCA_932178445.1 Andricus quercusramuli | reverse complement strand
TTGAACATTTTCTAAATTGTCTGATCTAAATATTTCCTCAAAATTGGGTACTTTTACAGTATCATTTGGCGTTAATCGTGTCTCAGCAAATATCAAAATATCTGCTTTTTGATACCAGTGGTCATTTGCAATTTTGCTTGCATGTTTCTTTAATGATCTAGTGTTTAAGATAATTATTTTTTCACCTTTCGAATTGGTTAAATTATTGACCGATGAAGTCAATGGACGATTACTTTTCAATCGCTTTAGTTTAATGATACACTAGAGCCCCTCTATACCAGTTGTCTCGGGGGTACCCTTAATCAACAAAGATGCTATAGAGGGACTCTCCAAACCGTTTTTCTTCTCCTTCTTGCTTGAGGATTCTTATAGCGCCGAACCGTAAACATCGCAACTCCGCTGACCTTACAAACGCCTCCCTCTCGTCCCCTTGGACCGCCTTGTCTTTTATAGCGGGAACTGCTATAGAGGGACTTTAGTGTAATAGGACCGTCGATATTTTGCTTCACTGCAGGTTTAAAATCGCCAATTATATAAAGTCCTCGTTATTCTCGCGTATGTCTAAGTGCAACATATAACATTGACTTTGTTATTCTTTGACCTTTTCTCAAATCTGAACTAACGAAATCGTAAGTTTGACCTGGCTCTTATGAATAGTTATAGTTTCTGCAGCGACCATAGGGAATTGCTCTCTAATGACTTGATAACTCAATATTTTCGAAATATTTAACGGGGTTCGTTGTTTTGAAATCGGAGTGATATTTTTATCGATATTATGTTTTATCATATATCCAATCTTAAAGAACACTTGACATGGTACACCTGCACATTCTGATGTTTTTTTACTTTTGGGTGACTCTAATCGCTTGCTCTTTTCTTCTTCTGAAATATCCACCATTATGTGATTGTGAGTTTCAGACACAAATTCTTCTCCTTCATTTTTTCTCGCCCATTTCTATCATACGAATCAACTAGATAGTTCGCAGCATACAATCTTATAGCATGATCTGGCACTTGATTCTCATTCACACATCTTGATTTAATTAAATCAACATTTTCCTTTTCCGTATCTTCATTAGCTAAATTATTTACTGCTATAATTAGTTGAGTTTCGTTTTTTTGTCTCATGTCCTCGGTTAATTCATAAAATTCGAATTTATCCAATAAACATGAATCTGCTAGTGCACTTGTGCACGATATTTTTGGATTTTTAAATACTGGCACATCCATAACTGGTAGCAGTTGATGGCGATCTCCTACAACTAATACCGATACTCCACCATAAGGTTCGTTAACGCCTTTAATTTGTCAATGTCTAGTATCTACCTGACTCGACATTCCAGCTCCAACCATCGATATTTCGTCAATTATTGAAACTTTTATGTAAAACAATTTGACTCGAATAGTATTCGCTAGGTCTGAACTTAAATCTGGCAATTGCCGACTATTTTGAGCGATTGGTTGTTTAAAAGTCGTGTGTAAAGATATCTCGCCTATCAAAAACGCTGCTTTACCGGATGGTGCGCACAATGAAACATACATTGCATCTTGTTATTCATCAGGCAATCTAGACAAATAATAGCTTTCAGTTTGATAAATGGAATTCATTACTGTAGTATTTCCAGCACCAGCAGAACCGCTTAGCAAGATGTAAAATGGCAATTGATTTGTCTTGACACAGTGTAATGTGTGCATTACAATTTCTCGTTGCTTAGCATTAAATTCTTCCATTATTTTGTAGATCTCTTCTTCGGGTAACTTTATAGGAGCAGTATACCTATTGCAAGCATCATCTCTTCAACAATTTCCTTTCGTGCTTGTTCGAAAATATCAACTTCTTGATATTTATCTAATGTGTTCCTATTATATGTTTATACTTCTTCTTCTTCAATATCTTCAATAGCATCAAATACATTTTCCATGGTTTCATCTAATACTTTGTCATCAACAGCGCAATACTTCTTTTTGTTTTCTTTGATTGTGTATATATTTCCGTGGTAGACGAGTTCACAATCTTTAGCAATAATATCGCGTTCTTCTCATATCCAAGGCAAATACAACATTTTTTGTTTTCTATAATAATTGTATTGATCTTGTTTCTGAGTCTATATTCTGAATTGAATAATCATTGGCCTATTGCGTTGTTTTTCACAAACGTCTTTTTCAGCTGCTTTTAGCTACTATTAGGGAAAAGGCGTGATATGCAGCCTCTTGTGACGTTATCTTGCTCATCCTTCTCTTTATCTGCCGCTGCAAAATTAAGCTTAACATCATAATTCCTTTCATACTGATTGAAAAAGGATTGATCTACTTAAGTTAATGTTTTTGTTCTAGAGCAGTGGATAATAAGTACTTTAATGCTCCGCAAATAACAGCTGGTCTTACAATTTCATTCATATAATCAGATGGAACATGTACAACTCTTCCTTTCAATGACTGTTGTGGGTTTCATGCGTGTGGTTTCAAAGCTCTAATTTGTTTAAAGGCTATTGATGAGGATACTGAGACGGCTTCTAAATCTGACAATTTTTTCACGCATTCTGGTATGCAAGGAAATTTTAAACCATTACAAGTCGCCAGTTTAGGTGTCTTTCCGGCCCTAATGTTTCTATCGCATGTTCTACATACTTTTGAACTATTTTTATCATTTACTATATTTTCTGCGAAAACATCATCTGACAATTTAGAATGAAGTTTTGTGGTTGCTATATTTACTACTGAATGACTAAACCACAACGTTTCGTAACAAGCTCAAACATTACTAATTCTTCTTGATACACGATAGACCTATACATACCTGGGCGTGCCTCAAAGCCGCACTCAGGATGTAACATCAGTGAAGGAGTCTCTCCGAAGCATATGAAAGCATCTTCTTCGACAGATTTGGTCTTCCAATCTGTCGGCGTTGAACAAGGTATCTGCGCCTAACATGCTTGCCGTAGGCAACTTAGGCAACAAAGAAGTCGTTTGGGGTGGGTCAACGGAAGAAGAACAAGCTCAAGACCCTTGACGTCACCACACGTAAGATCATGCATATGCATAAAAGCTTGCATATCAATTCGCCAGTTCCGCGATTATAAATTTCCCGCCGTCAAGGCGGACGCGGACTTCTGAATCTCCAGTGTCTTTATAACCGCACAGTTCTAAGTGCAGCTTACATCGTTGCGAATGGCAAAGATCCTCTCCTAAAGATGGTCAGGAACGACGAGAGGATTCGCGAAGGAGCGTTTCTTTACAAAGCCGCGGAGCAAGCAGCCGAGACCCTTGGCATGAATTTTAACATCAGAAGTGAGGAAAGTGCATTACTCCATCTAGATGCTTCACTTCTAAAAGCCGAATTAAAGAAAACAGAGGTGGAAAAATTTCACCAACAGCCACTGGACAAGGAAATGCACGGAAACCTTCACAGAAATGTAAAAAAACAGTCCTTGTTGCAACGAATGTTCCCAAAATATTTGGCACAAGTAATTGTCCTTGTAATAGGTGCTCTCGGAGGTGCGAAACTATCAATGGTTCGTAACCTCAAAGCCGTACCCGTGGGCCAAAAGTATGCCAAGGCATTTGCGAGATGGATGCAGAAAGCTGTCATCCTTGGGTCGCCTTTGTCCTTAAGGCAGACGAGAGTTTCGCTGGCCCGTCGTTGTGATTTCGTCATGCCCTGTGACCAACCATCTTACGGTTGTGAGAAGTGGCCATAAGTGTGATTTCCCGCGGTACTACTGGGGGCTATTGACATTTTTTAGATGGCAGCTGCTCTTAGTGGGATCCTGCGGTCGTTGTTTATCTTTTTCCTGAATATATATATATATATATATATATATATATATATATACTACTCTAGAAAACCTCAACTAAAAATGGTGGCATCCCTTCCAAAAATGGCGGCATCCGGTCAGGTTGTCACACTGTCTCTGGACCCTCTGTAAGTCACAGAGGTATCCTGCATTCGTATATTTGCATTTGCAAACTAGTGCGCTCACGCCGAGGATCGTTGTGCAAGGCTTTAGTGCCAGTTTTTTAATTTAAGTAGTATTATATGGTAATATCATGTGTCTTTCTGTTCGATTTTTTGGCGACATTTTCAACAGTTGTTTTCTTTGCAGGCCTCTTTTGCGGTTTTTGTTTTTTGCCATTCGCGAAGATGTACCATGGAAGTACCATTCAGCTTGGATACCAAAATCTTCTTCATGTGCTTGGGGATTAACAAAGTTACTCTTATTTTTAAAATGTTGTCCTGCACCATCAGGAAATAGTAGATTTTATTCAGCCTGAAATGAGTTTTCAAGTATTCTACTATTATCTTTTGATACTCGTGAACAGCCACCGTTTCATGAGCTAAGTTATCATTGCGCTACATTCTGAATTATGAAGGCGTAATTCTCAGCAAAATCGAAGCAAATCAAAAACTCCCCAGGTAATAAATATTCCTTCAGATTTTTGAAAAAAGATGTAAATGTAAAAAAAATGTCAATGCAAAAGATGTATATTCTCACTTCTAATTTTTAAAGCATATTCCCAATTAATTGTACACTGACCGTTGTGCAGGCCTTGTTAATTCACCCTGAAAATGCAGAGAGCAGTTATTCTAGTAGCATATAATATTACTTAACTTAAAAAAATGGCACTAAAGCGTTGCACAAAGATCCTCGGCGTGAGCGCACTAGGGGAGATCGCGCGCCAACCGCCCTATCGCGGCATCTTGTTTACGTATCGTTCTATTACTAAAAGGAAAATTAATTTTCCACTCTGGAAATTTGGGGTCTTATAGGAAAAAATCGCAGCTCTCTTTCAAAACTATTTTGAAGGAAAAAAGTGCACTTTGAAAAAAGTTAAATTTATGTTTGATTCTTAAAAATTCGGGTCAAATTTTGACTCTTTTTGAAAATCGTTATTACCACGAGAAATTTTTTGAAAAAATCTATCGAAAACGTTTCAAGTGAAATTTTGTTTAAGGCAATAGGATAAAAGTTACAAACGTTTGAATTTAAGGCTTTGCTTCAAAACCCAAAAATTTTACCCCCTCCACTTTGATAAATAATTATTAAAATGAATCAATTTTTGGTGTGAGGAGTACTATCTAATAGGATTACAATTGGGACAATTTTTAGCCCGATCGGACAACTTTCATTTTCGAGGTGGGTCACTTCGGAAATTATTCCCCATGGTAATATCCTATTTTATCAATTTATAAATGAAATTTCTTTGAAATTATGAAAATATTGATGTATACGAACGTTCTCTAGTGTTTTTTATTTAATCTTTCAAATTCTAAACACGAGATCTCAATTTGGAGCATTTTTAGCAATTTCTAGCGGAGAAAAAAAGAAACTTTCAACGTCGGTAAAGTAGCGATAACATGACCAAGCTCGGTTATGAAATTTTACACACTTATTTTTTACATTGAAAATTTTTTTTTTAAATATTACTGAAACTAAATATGCAAAAGCAATTTATTGTCTCATTTCCTATATTCCAAATTTTGAGAACGATATATCATTACGTTTGGACATGGTGAACACAAAAGAAAATTTCATAACCAAGGATTGATTTGGTCACGCGGTCAACGGAAAGCATGCCCTTAAGCGCGAAAATTCAAATGAAAATTATCTAACAAACTAGACAAGAATATATATTCTTAAGGTAAGAACCCGCGTGAAAAAAGTTTGCTTGGCACACGCATGGCAATAAACTTGGAAATATTTGGCTAAAGCAGGGGTCAAGGCTGAATGGTAGCATGGCTAAAGCCTTGCTCGCGTTCGTCTTCCATGCTGAGGACACGCAAAACACAAATGAATATTTTTAAGAACATGTAAGTTTGCCAATAACCGACACATCTTTAAATGATAAGCCGACTACCCGGGTGCACCAGAACGTGCACCAGGTGATTCAAGACGTCATCTATGAGAACATTGAAAAAATTTGAATTGTGGCAACAGCCAAAATAACTACCAATGATGAGTCGACGATCACGATTCTCCGGATCGCGCACCAGGTAGTGCAATACGTCATCTACGAGAACTCTTTCAAAATTTAAATTTTGGCAACAGCCAAAATAACTACCAATGGTGAGCCGACGATCAGGATGCTCCGGATCGTGCACCAGGTCGTTCAAGACGTCATCTGCAAGAACTTTCTCGGAATTTAAATTGTGGCAACAGCTAAAATAACTACCAACTGTGAGTCGACGATCTGGGTGCACGGAATCGCGCGCAAGGTAGGTTATCACGTATTCTATAAAAACCTTTTCTGAAATTCCAATTGTGCCAACAGCCAAAATAACTACCAATTGTGAGTTGACGCTCCGGGTGCCCCGGATCGTGGAACAGACTGTTCAAGATGTCAGTCATCTGAGAGAACTGTAGAATAACTGTAGAGACTGATAGCCTAAGCTATCGCTGCAGAACTTTTCACTAGACAAACTCTTGCATTCATTACTCGTCATAGTATAATGGCCTCACCTTTACCACCTTTCAACATTGAAGAACGAAGTCGTTCTACTTGTCAGTGACAAACGCACAATTACGGTCAGGCATCTAACTTTCAATGTAACGAAGCTTATTGTGTCTATAAACACAACTTTGAATTCACTTTTCAAACAGAAGTCAATTTTCTAAGTTAGTTATTGATTCTTTATTCACGAACAAAATTTAAAAAATGTATAACAGACATTGAATTGTTAAAAGAGAATGACCGACTGCTCTTTAACCTAATAAGCAAATAAATTCTTAAACTACAAACCTAAAATTCATACGAATTACTTAAAAACTAAAGTAGGTGAATTCATTTACGACTCATGCTACTTTATTTAGAAGATTCTAGTGGTCAAATTATCGGCTTAGTTCATGGTATTAAAGCACAGCAGCACTTGCTTTAACCCAAGCAAATCTTGGCATTTTTGCATATGAGCTGTGTTTAATTTGCGTGGCACACAAGTGTAAACGCTCAAAGGACCGACATGGGTGAGTTACTTTCAGTCAGAAATTAGAAGTTACGGTTCCGTACAACTCTTCTCTACTTCCTACGGTTTTCCCCGATTCGACTGTCCAGTGTCTAGTGTCTCAAACCGGTATCCATGGCGTGTTAGTGTGTGTGCCCTTGTGACAAGTGTTGTGCACCGGGAAACCCGAATTTGTGATTTCCCATCCTGGATTACTTCGTACCCCTTCAATCCTGAATTGGACCCTCTATTGTTTTCATCAACATGATTAACATCAAGGTGCACAACCCCCTTTTTCCACACCACTACACGGAGACCATCTAGATTTCATTTGATTCTTCAAAAGTTTCATGAAATTTCAAAAAAGTTTTGGGGACTAGAAAAGTTTTAGATTATTCTGAAGGATTCCTAGGAGTTTTTAATTGATTTCAGTAATTTAATTGATTTCAGAGGATTGGAAATATTTTAGAGTATTTCAGAAGATTTCAAGGCATTTCCGAAAGATTTCAATAATTTTGAAGAATTTCAAAATTTTAAAAGATGTCAAGACATTTTCGTGAGCTTTAAAAAGTTTCAAGTGATTTTTAAAGAATCAAAGGATTTCAATAATTTGAAAGAGTTACAAAGGATTGGAAATATTTTAGGGTGCTTTGAAAAATTGCAAGGGATTTTGAAGAGTTTCAAAATTTTCAAGATATTCTAAAATATTGTGAAGGATTTTAAATATCTCAGGGTATTTTGCAAGATCCTAGGAATTTTTAAATTGATCTCAGTAATTTAATGTTACTCGTAGGATTGGAAATATCCTATGGTATTTCGAAAGATCTGAAGCATTTTCAAGAGCTTTAAAATGTTTCAATTAATTTCCAAAGGTTTGAAAGGATTTGAATATTGTAAGAGTATCTCAAGAGATTCTAAAGAATGTTCAAGTTCTTACAGAGGATTTGAAACATTTTAGAGTATTCAAAAAGATTCTAAAGCATTTTCAGGAGATTTAAAAAAATTTGCATGGGGTATTGTATCAAAGAGTTTTATAAAATTTCGAAAATATAGATCGATTTAATAGGACCTATGCCAGGTTTTAGGGTATATCAAAAGATTCCGAAGAATTTTCAATTTATTTCGGTCACCTGATAGGATTTGAAATGATTTAAAATATTATAAAGTATTTTTAAAGATTTTAATGCACTTTCAAGATATTATTAATTTTTAAAGGAATTTCAAAGGCTTTGAATGACTTTAAGAGAAATAAACAAATTTTTCTGAGAGCTTGAAGAATTTTTTCATAACTTCGAAATATATGAAACTATTTTAAAGGACTTGTGTTCGGAATCAACTGATATGATTATTCAGTACATTATTTTATTTTAATTTCACTCATTTGACATCGACTATTCATTTCCAGACTTTAATTTCATATGTTTACATTTTAATGGAATTCTAATTTTAAAGTGTTATCGATTTCTTCTTTTATCCTTATTCTACTATCGTTGAGCCATATTCCTTGTATGAGTGAGAGCCTTTTATACCTCTTGTAAGCATATTCAGTCGTCGTCCGAACGTTAAATTGGGAACTTGCCTCGTCGTTTCGGTAGACAAGTTCAAATTAATTGTATGAATTTTAGAAACGATTTAAATATATTCTAGTTTGATTTTTTTGAGCAATTTTGTTAAAACTAAATCAATTCAGTTTTATTATTTATTCTCAGCGACCTGTCCTGGCGGAAGTGAGAACATGGTTAGTGTCAAGTGGTGAGAGGATTTACGGAATTTGTGTGGCAGGTGTGAGCGGAGTGTGAGGGTGGAAGCCGAGGAGGTGAGTAGGGTTGTGTGGGGTGAATTGGGGAGAGAAAAAGTAATCTTGAGCGTAGGGGTAAGGTGGGATTTAAGTAAATTGGGAAAGTGAGGTTAGGTTAGCAAGGAATCGGGGGAATTTGTGGTCAGGATTATTGGGCCTTCGAGGGTCAAGTGTGGTGCTCGAAAATTTGTGGGGATGTTGAGTGAGAGAAAGGGGTGTCTGCAAGGGCTGTGAGGAATTGAAAAAAGGGAAATATAGGGAGAATTTGGCGGCAATAATACTTACATACGTAAGTATGGTGGGAATATCGGTGATAGATTATGTGGTTATGAATATGTAAGGATAGGAGGAGACGGAAAAATTCGCGGTAGAGGGGAGGGTGGAATCAGACCATCAGCCATTGAGTCTATGGATAAGAGGTGAGGGTGGTGGAAGACAAGGCGGGGAAGAAGTCTCGATAGGGGAGAGGGTGACCTGGACGAGGGAGGCGGTGGAGAAGTATCAAGAGGAGCTAGGAAAGGTACGCTTTGGAGGCGAGTCGGTGGAAGAGATATGGGAGGATCTGAAAGAGAAGGTGAAAGGGTGTGTGTAAAAGAAGGTATTTAGGAAGAAGAAGAAAGGAATGGTGAAGGAATGTAAAAGGATGAAAAGGAAGGTGAAGAGGGAGTACAAGAAGTGGAAAGAGGGTAATGCGAGGAGGGAGGAGTACGTAGAAATGAGGAAGGGGTTTAGAGTGATGTGTAAGAAGAAAGAACAGGAGAAGGAGAAAGAGCTGGAAGAGGAGTTAGCAAATGTTAAGACAGAGGGGGACGTCTGAAAGATAATAAATAGGTTTAGGAAGCGGAGGGTGGGGGGCAGCGAGAAGATAGGAAGCGAGGAATGGAGGGAATTTTTTAAAGAATCATTCCAGGGCTCAGATTCAAGGAAGACGAACGGGGGAAGTAGAAGAACGGGGGAGACAGAGATGGAGGAGTTGAATGATGAAGAGATAGAGAAGCAGATAAGGAAGTTGAAAAGGTCAAAAGCAGCAGGGTTGGATGGGGTGGAGAACGAAGCATAGCTGTTTGGTACAAAAGAGGTTAGGGAGAGGCTAAAGGAGGTAGTGAAGAAAGTATGGAGGGGCGAGGGATTCCCAGGAGGGTGGAGAGAAGGGTTAATAGTGCCACTGTATAAGAAAGGAGATAGAGATAGGCAGGAAAATTATAGAGGGATCACGCTTATGAATACGGTGTATAAAGTATACGCGATGGTGGTGGCAGAGAGACTGCGGAAGGATGTCGAGGAGAAAGGAATATTGCCGGAGACGCAGGCGGGATTTCGGGCGGGTAGGAGTACTACCGACAATATCTACGTTCTGCAGCACGTGGTGGATAGAGAATTAGCGAAGAAGGGGAAGAGAGTGTACGCGTTTTTTGTGGATCTCAAAGGCGCGTTTCCGTCGGTGGATAGGGGGAGGTTGTGGGAGGCGATGGAGGATAGGGGAGTAGAAAAAGGCCTAATTGAGAGAGTAAGGGAGATATATGAAGAGACCAAAGACAAGGTAAGAGGAGGGGAGGGGATTTCGGAGGGATTCTGGATGAATAGGGGTTAAGGCAGGGGTGTCCTCTGAGCCCAACGCTGTTTGCGATTTTAATTGCAGATATGGAAAGTAAGCTGGAGGCTGGGGTGGTAGGAGGAGTCAGGATAGGAGGGGTTAGAATTTGGTCACTAGCGTATGCAGATGACATAGTGTCGCTGGCAAATAGCGAGGAGGCCTTAAAGGAGATGATGAAGAGGTTGAGAGGATGCGTGGATAAGAAGGGGTTAGAGTTGAATGCAGAAAAGTCCAAGGTTATGGTGTTCAGAAAAGAAGGGGGAAGGGATACGGGAGGAGAGTGGAAGTGGAAGGAAAAGGAGGTGCAGGAGGTGAAAGAGTTTGTGTACTTGGGCTTCGTGTTTCGGAGGAATGGGGCAGTGGATGGTCACATAAAAGAGAGAGTGAGGAGAGCAAATGTGGTAATGATGCAGGTGTGGGGGTTGGGAAAGAAGCTATTCGCAGATGATTTTGGACGGAGAATGAAGCTGTTTGATTCGCTAGTGATGAGTGTGCTATTGTATGAAGTGGAGGTGTGGGGGTGGAAGGAAAGTGAAGAGGTAAATAGAACGCAGGAGAGGTATGTAAAGTGGACCCTGGGGTTGGCAAGGAATACGCCTAAGTATATTGTCAGGAGGGAGACGGGGAGAACGAGTGTAGGGATTCTAGCAGGGAGCAGGGCGTGTAAATATGAGGAGAAATTTTTGGAAGAGGGGGAAGTAGGCTGGTTAGGGAGTGTTGGTGGGAGAAGGAGAACATGAGAGGGGGTGGGAAGATGAAGGCTGAGAGGGAAAGGTATTTTAGAATGAATGGACTGCAGATGGATGAAGTGAGAAGGATGCACGAGGAAGGAAGGAAGGTTTATGACTTGGTTAAGCAGAATGGCATGGAGAGAGAGAAGACAGAGGGGGAAGAGAGAATAAGAGAGTCAAGGTTCAACGGGAACTATGTGTGGATTATGCCAAGGACAAGAGCGCAATATTTATGTGAGAAAGGAGAGAAAGGAAGTCAGGAGCTTATAGCGAGGATGAGGTGTGGGTGCATGGAGGGTTTCAATAGGTTCTGGCTCTCACGGGAGAAGAGGATGTGTGAACTGTGTGGGAGGGGGGATGCAAGAGTGGAACACTGGTTGGAGGAGTGCGTGGAGGTAGAAAGGAGTGAGATAAGCGTGGAGGTATTGTTGCATGAAAAGGGGGAAAAAAAGGCAGTAGCATGGGTGAAGGAAGTGTTGGGTAAGATGGAGATTAAGAGAAGGAAGGTGGAAGAGGAATGGAGACGGAAAGATTGTAAATAGCAGAGAAAGTAGATATAAGTAACATGTAAATATTGTAAATAGTAGATAAATAGTAGGTATTAGAACGAAAACAGAGGTTGGCAAACGAGGCAACGCGAAAAAGTAGGGACATGTGTGCGAGGCGAGGCGAAGCGAGGAAGGCAAGGCGATAAAAGCGTGCGACTTAGAGATAAGGAATGGATGGATGTTAGTCTTTAAGGGTTAGTTTTAAGAAAATTCTGTAAAAATGGAAGTGTAAGCAAGTCAATTTTTTAAGGCCAGCAAGCTGAAAATTAAACGTTTATCTATCTTATCTATGTACTTATCATCAAAAGAGTTTATAAACATTGCATAGTTTTTTTTTCATACACAAACTTCTCTCATTCGCGAACAATTTTTGGTCGTTCGAAAACCGGATAAAGTGAATCGTACATTCTGGGTAGTTCCCGAGTGCAATGAACATGTGTTCATCGTGAAACAATGATATCAAGACAGTCTTTTTACGCAGTGAACCCTCCCAGGATTATTTGGAGTGACATAAGAGAATTTTTGCGAATTTCCTAGTGAAGTTCAAGGTACACAGGAATAACAAGCTTCATCCAAGTCATGCATGCAGCGAGGAAACCTAAAGGGAGTAACGTATATTAAATTCTAATTCTTTTTTTTTAGTTTCGGCAGTTTGTTCTCAACAATTGTATAACGCTTCGAGTCAGTGTACGTAATTTCTCGGCACGCGTATACCCTTGGCAGCTGATTACTGTTTACATCTGTCAATCACACGAGACGATTCGTGTTTTGAGTGAAGTTTACGCAACGACTCTCGGTAATTAACTTCACTTTCGAGTTGGACATTTCGATCACGTCACCCATCTCTTTTATTTTTTTAACTATGATTAGCATCAATTCGTGTTAGTGTATTAGTCTCGAGTCAACAAATACACTTCGTATGATGACATCAATCAACTTTCGGGACGACGACTCAAACATTTTATCACCAGTGACAACATTGAGACATTTCGTTTTAAACTTTTAACTAATTTAATTATTTGTCGTGTCAGTAAAAAATTCGGTCATTCAAAATGTCTAAAACACAAGCTGAGCTATGCCTTCTTGAGCAAGTGAAACTTGCCAGTCGAATAAAAAATGCGTTCCAATCGGTTCCTACGGTACACACGCGCGGTATGCTCAAGGCACGATTAGAGACGCTCGAAGCAAATTACCTGAAGTTCCAGCAACAGCATGTTGAGTTGTTGAAAGAGCCTTTGGAGGGAGAAGTCATATATTTTAAGGATGACATCTTCACCCAAACAGAAGAATGGTATCAAGTTGCTAAGGGCAAATTCTTCGATGCAATCGACGCCTCTTTCCAAAAATTACCTTACCAACATTCTCTGGGAATTATACCCAGTGGTCGAATTTTTTGGACTTGTTTAAATCACTGATAGCTGAAAATACAGAAATCGCGGATGTTGCTAAATTACATCATTTAACAACAAATTTAACAGCAGAGCAAGCTGAGCCCCTTAAAAACATTCCGGTTACTAACGAAAACTATAAGCGTGCGTGGGATTTGTTAGTGAAACGTTACGAAAATAAGAGAATATTGATAAATTCTCACTTGTCTATTCTTTTTTCGTTAAAGCCTTTCAAGTCAGAATCAGCTTCGAATTTGAAGGATCTAGTTAATACTGCTGAAGAAAACCTAGAGGATTACAACGCGCTTAAATGTCCAGTCGACAATTGGTCACATTTCTTAGTCTTTCATCTGACCAACTTACTGGACTCACAAACTTGACGTGACTGGGAGACATCACTAGGTGATACGACAGAGTCTCCTTCTTATGATTCCTTGCACACATTTCTTGAGGGCAAGGTTTGCACATTAGAGATTCTTGAAGGGAATCCATCTAATTTAAAGGATTCTTCGAATTCAAAGTCAAATAACAAATCGCAGTCATTAAAATATGGTAAAGGAAACTGCGGGTCGAACAAGAGTTCTGCATCATTATCTCACCTTTCAACAGATCAAACTCAGAATTCTAATCAAGTTCAAAAATGTTTCGGTTGTGGGCAAGTACACTTCTTGATGTATTGTACTCAATTTAGAGCGATGAGTGCAATACAACGAAAGGCATTCGCGGCTGAAAGGAAACTTTGCCTCAACTGTCTGCGTCGGCATTCAACAAGCGAATGATCTTCATCCAGAAAGTGTCGATTATGTGATCAAAAACACCACACCATGCTTCATCAAGATGCGACGACATCGAACATCATTCATCAGTCACCTTCAAATCTGGGAGAAGACTGTACATTGTCCAGCGTTCATCATCTCATCATTCATCATGTGACTCGACCTAGAGCAGTGCCGTGTTATGTATTCTTGCGCCACGTTTCGAATTCGACTTCGAGTATCCATTGGACGCGCTCGTGCTTCCGCGTCTTACTCCATACCGCCCTCGTTTCGAAAATGGCAATGGAAGTTGGCCTCATCTTTTAGGTTTAAATCTAGCGGACCCAGATTTCGGAAACTCAAGAGTGATCGACGTGATCATTGGAGCAGACGCTTGTCCTTATCTGCTTCTTCCGAACATACGGAAAGGTCCCTTCAACGCTCCTGTTGCTCAGGAAACATACTTCGGTTGGACCTTATCTGGGAAAACTACAGGAGATTCGTTACCTCAATCAACTGAAGAGTCTTCTTCAGTACTAGGAATGCATGTTTTTATGCAAAACAACGTCGCCTTCGACCTTCAAAGGTTTTGGGAGGAACAAGAGCTTCCATCAAAGTCCATACTGACGTCTGAAAAACAGGAATGTGAGGATCTCTTCGTGTCAACTCATTCGCGCACTCCTGAAGGACGCTATGTTGTTCGTCTTCCGAGGAAGGAAGATATTTCATCATTTAGCAAATCTTTTCGGTCAGCTTTCCGGATGCTTGAGCGAATGGAACGTCGCCTCGCGAGCGACGCTTCCTTCTTTAGAGCCTATGAGGAATTTCTCAAGGAATACGAAAGTCTTGGCCACATGATGCTTGATACTGAGTCTTCTATTCGTCGTGACTCTTCTCGCTCCTTCCACCTTCCACATCACGGAGTATTGCGCGAATCCAGATTTACTACTAAGTTGAGAGTCGTATTCAATGGATCTCAGAAAACTGAAGCTGGAATTTCGCTCAATGGATGCTTGCACACTGGAGCTACACTTCTCCCAAATCTACTCGACATTTTGCTTCGTTGGAGGTGTTTTCGTATAGCTCTCTGTGCTGACGTATAGAAAATGTACCGACAAATCCAGGTACATCGAGACGATCAGGATCTTCGACTTATCCTGTGGAGAAAATCGCCAAATGATTTAGTTCAAACGTTTCGTCTCACCACAGTTACTTACGGTTTGTCTTGTGCTCCTTTTCTTGCACTCCATTGCATTCAGCAACTCGCCCTTGATGAGGGTGAAAATTATCCAAAGGCAGCTGAAGTTGTACGTCGAGGGACATACGTCGATGATGTAATCACAGGCGCAGATAACTCTGATGAGGCAAGTTCTTTACAGAATCAATTACCTCGACTTTTCATAGCGGGAGGCTTTCCACTTCGCAAGTGGATGTCAAGTGATTCTGATCTACTAGAGAAAATTCCAGAAGAACTTCGAGCTTCGCCTCAGCCTCTGTCCTTGGAATTCCAGCAATCGTTTCATATGCTGGGCTTCTCTTGGAATACTCAACGAGATGTGATGGGATGGTTGAGTCCAGTTATCATAACAGCTAAGATACTTATTCAAACTCTCTGGCTTTTGAAGATCTCCTGGGACGACTCTCTTCCGGACGAGGTTCGCCAACGCTGGCTTGAATATCGATACGGTCTTCGTAACATATCCTCAATCGAAGTACCTCGTTGGATAAGATTCAGTTCATCTTCTGGCACCTGTGAACTGCATGGATTCTCCGATGCTTCGGAAAGAGCCTTCGCCGCAGCAGTTTATCTTCTTGTGACCTCTGATTCTGATACGAAGTTAGTTTTGCTGTTGATTTCGAAAACTAAGGTCGCTCCCTTGAAAGAGGTATCGCTACCACGCTTAGAACTGTATGGAGCAGTTCTTCTCGTTCGACTTGTGCATCACGTTCAGCAAACACTTTTGTTGGATGTTCCCATTCGTCTATGGTGTGATTCAACAGTCACGCTGGCCTGGATTCATGGACATCCCACAAAACGGAAGACCTTTATAGCCAATAGAGTTTCCGAAATCCAAACCACAATACGATCAGCGATTTGGCATCACGTTTCATCGTCAAGTAACCCTGCTGATTGTGCTTCAAGAGGTCTCTCTGTCAAGAAACTATCATCATTTTCTCTTTGGTAGCAAGGTCCAAATTTGTTGCTGTTTCCAGATCTTTGGGCACGAATTCCATCATCAGTTAACCCTGAAGTGGATTTAGAAGAGCGAACAATAAAAGTTCATACTTCTAGTTGTGTTCCAGCTATGTGGGTGCTTCTCCATGACTACTCTTCTTTGGATAAACTTCAGAACCTAAGAAAGCTCGCCTAGATTGGATTCGACACGAACAGCAATACTACTTTGAAGCAGACATCAGGGCTCTGTCATCAGGAAAGTCTCTTCCTTCCAAGAGCAAGTTAGGTCGATTAACACCTTATTTAGATTCCCAACAACTGCTTCGAGTAGGAGGTAGGTTGAAGAATTCAGCCTTGGATCCTGATGAGAAATATCCTCTCATTCTCAGCTCCGAATCTACGCTGACGACTCTTCTTATTGATCATCATCATCGACGTTGTCTTCATGGTGGTGTCCAGCTCACTCTCGGAACTTCGAGGCAAACCTACTGGGATTCTCCGTGGTCGATCAGTTGTAAGGGCCTTTATTCATCGATGTTTACCATGCCTGAGACATCGAGCTGTAAAGCCTCAACAATTGATGGCAACCTTCCAGCAATTCGCTCTACTCCGAGTCGACCGTTTATACATACTGGCGTCGATTATGCTGGACCCGATTACTTGCGAACAACTAAGGGTCGTTGTTATCGATCATATAAGGGCTACATCGCAGTCTTTGTTGTTCTACTCGAGCTGTCCATTTGGAAGCTGTGTCGGACTATACGGCTGATGCCTTTCTAGCTGCTTACTACAGATTCATCTCTCGACGTGGAATTTGTGCTACCTTGACCAGCGATCAAGGTACAAACTTCGTTGGAGCGGATGTCAAACTTAGAGCGATGATTTCAGCAGCTTCAAAGGAGTCAACCCTATTAGCTTCATGTCTCGTTTCGTATGGCACAGAGTGGCGATTTAATCCACCAGGTGCGCCGCATTTTGGGGGAATTTGGGAAGCTGCAGTGAAGTCAGCGAAACACCACCTTCGGAGAGTCATCGGAGATACTACCCTTAAATACGAAGTAATGAGCACATTTGTGGTTTAAGTAGAGGCCTGTTTAAATTCAAGACCTCTCCAATCCATGTCTGATGATCCTGGCGATCTTACGGCTCTTACTACAGAAAAAACTGAGGGTTCAGTCATGCTGCGGCTCAAGTGAAACTCGGGATCGTTTAGAACTTAGGCTCAAAAGGAACTCTGATTGATGGTTCCTTTTTAGTTGGTTTAAATCCGATAGATGGCCATAAGTGGTTACCGACGTTTTCAACTGCGCATGTGCCGAGAAGCGCGGGCCTATTTGAATTCAAATAATACCATGAATAGTCACACAGATAAATATTAAGAAAGTTTTTTATGCTTATTCAAAACAAATTAAATTGAATTATAGAAATACCTAGCTTCTTAAAAAAATGTTATATTAACCTAATATTGCAAGTGTTTATGATATCATTTTGAATAGTCCCGAGCTTCTTGTGAATGCGCAGTAGAAAACTTCGAATTTGCAACATAACCTTCAAAACTGTCACATTTCATGTGCGATATCTTCCTTTCAAGAATGACTAATGTCTATGATTTTAGTTTCTTCATTGCAATTTTTCCAGTTAAATATTATTTAATTCAAATTATAAAGCAAAATGTGCATCATTAACTTGTGCAATCTTTGAAGGGAGTCAAGGCAGAAGTGAGAAAAAGGCTCTATTAGAACCATTTGAACACATTTGGGTTCTTTTGGAAACCATTTACCATTTTGGGTTCCCTTTCAGCAAGAGAGGTTCCTTTTTGTTGCAGCTCCTTTGGAACCAAAAATTGGATCTAATAGAAACCCCAGTTTTTTCTGTGTTTATAATATTTTAATGTACTTTAAGGAATTCATTCACAAGAAGTGAGGGATTTTGTAGGTTTTCATAGATGTGCATAGATTTTCAAATATGTTTTGCAATTAATTTAAATTCATCCTGAATTATTACTGATTCATTCAGAATTCTTTTATTATCTCTTTCTAGCATTATTCAAATATAATATTAATAATAGTAATAAAAAATTGTCCAAACCATTAATTTTCTTGACTCTAGTTGATTATTTAACTTATCTTAATTGAAAATTTTGACTAGAATTATGGGGTTGATATTTAAAAAGTGATATTTTATTCCCTTATGGGAAATACGGTTTAAACTTCATGGGGCTTGCAGCACTTCTAAATATCATTTTTTTAAACAAAAAAATGGATTCATTTTTGTACAGATTCGAACAAATTTCTGGGGTGTCCCCATGAGAATTAAAAAAAAAAAAATTTCTAATGCATTTTTGGACCACCCTAACGAGCACCGCAGTTAGGATTATTATGAGAAGTTGTAGGCTCCGGAAGCTTTGATCATGATTCCTTAAAGAAACCAATCCCAAAGCTACTGGAACGTGTACGTCATCCGCTTCTGCTCCTTCTGTCCTAGAAGGTAAGCAAGAGCGGGAAATTTACGCGTGATAACATCGGGCAACACTGTTCCCTGGAGTCAGGTCTCTAGCCGCGGATGACCTTACGCGGCAGACAAGACAGTTGGAGATGAAGGTTTCACCTCTGGATACTTTTTTAGAGCTACCAATCTTTGTAGAATTTAAGAGGAACAGTGTTGACGGACCAGATGGAGTGATCCCAGGAGAACAGCCTTTTGCATCCGGTTCGCGATGAAATGAGCCTGACGCTGGCAAGCCGGAATCTTGTTGAGTTGGCTAATAAATGAAGCTTTCATACCTCCAAGGCAGCCGATTATGAGAATTATAAGATGGACTTTGTAGCCTTGGTACAGCTTACTCAGCTCGAAAAGAAGTGCTTGATATTTCGCCTGTTTTTCTCCCTCCTTTGCCGTGATATTACCATCGGCTGGTGCCGAGAATTCAATCACGTAAATGATCTTGTTCTTCAGATCTTGGAGGACAATGTCAGGCTTCGTAGCACTGATACGTTGAGTGGTGGAGAATGAGAAATTCCAGTAGATCTTACACTGATCATTCTCCACGACTGACTCGAGTTCCCCCTGAGCATATGGCAAGACGGGCAATAGATCAACACCATAGAAATGCCTAAGATGGTAATATATCACTTTTAGAGCTGCATTGTGTCTCTATGTACGCGCAGCGTGCATATTTAGAGCATCCACTGAGAACATGTCCAAGTGTTTCGGGCTCTAGCTTGCACGTTCGGCAGTTGGTATCGCGTACAGGTATATTCATTATGCGCTCGCGGTAAAATAAGGTGTCCATGACGCCGTCTTGACAGGCAAAAAGAAATCCCTCGGTCTCCGATCTCAATCCAGCAGACTTGAGAAACATGTTGGTCAGACCCATCGAGAGCTCTTCTCTACGTAGGATGCCGTAGAACTTACCATGGAGGGGTTTCTCAGCATGTTCTCTTAGTAGAAGCGTATGTTCTGCTTCCTGTATACGACTTTTGAGCACCAGAGGTGTTAGTGATGCTAGGCCATGTGTAATGTCGCTGGAATCAAATGGGAGGTCAAGCTCCTCTGCGGCCCTATCTGCTGCATGGTATAGAAACACCGCAGCATTGGCGACTTCATGTTGATGTACGAGTCGCATAAGGGAATCCGTGCTTTTTAGAACTGAACAGGCTGTAGCCAGAACCGTTCTTCGATGAAGACACTCTAAGCTTAGCAATCCTCTACCTCCTTTATCGCGAGGGAGATATATTCGAGGTACGGAAGATCTAGGATGAAGACTTCGTTGAATTGTCATCATCTTGCGTGTGCTTCGATCAAGTTGTTTTAACTCATCGACGTTCCATTTTACTGCACCAAACGTGTAGAGCAGTATAGGAGCGGCCAGCATATTGGTCGCCTGGATCTTATTCTTTCCAGATAATTCGGAAGCCCAAATTTTTCTGAGAATTTGGCGATACCTTTTTCCAAGGGCCGTTTTCAAGTTATGCACATTTTGGGTTTCCGCTTGCGGTATTCCAAGATATGTATATGTTTCTCCAATACCAAGATGTTGAATGGTATTTCCGCCTATGAGTTGAACATCCTGATCGTCACTGGATGATGTAGTTTCTAGTCTTCCTTGGTGTAGGCGGACGCAGGCACACTTGTCCAGTCCGAAGCTCATGCCAATCGCTTTAGAATACCTATTTACCGCATCTACAGGGATGTTAAGATCCTTTTTTGAGGAAGCAAAGAGTTTAAGGTCGTCCATGTATAAAAGGTGGTTGACCTTATATTCTCTTCTGCACGGCGGGCCACATAGGTATCCAGAGCTTTTGCCTCGGAGCACAATAGATAGAGGCAAGAGGGAAATGCACAAAAGTATCGGACTTAGAGAGTCTCCTTGAAAGACCCCCCTCTTATATGTGACAAAGTTTGTAGTCACTTGTCTTTTGTCAGATGTTATGACAAATCTTGTCCGCCACAAGAGCATAAGCTCTTCTATGCATCTCACTATTTTTGGATGCACCTCCATGCACTCAAGGAGCTTGATAAGAAGCTCATGGTTCGTGTTATCGAATGCCTTACGGTAATCAATCCAAGCCATGGACAGATTGCGTCGATACCTGATCGAGTCCTGGGTAATACACCTGTCTATTAACAGGTTCTCCCTGCAACCTGCCAGCCCTCTCTTGCATCCACGTTGTTCGACTATTGCACTCCATACCGGCTCGATAGATGTCAATATCCTCTCTTTGAGGATGCCAGTGAATAGCTTGTAGTTGGTGTTTATACAAGCTATGGGCCTGTAGTTCTTTGGACATGACAAATCTCCGGCCTTAGGGATCAATACCGTGCGTCCTTCCACTAGCCACTGCGGGACGGGTTGTTCTCCGTTTAAGAAAGTAGTAAATATACGAGCTAGATGTTGGTGCGTAGAAGTAAACTTCTTCCACCAAAAGTTGTTGATTTTATCTGGCCCTGGCGCCGCAAAGTTCTTAGTTCTAGCGATAACTTTCTTCACTTCTTCAGCAGTAATTAGTGGACACTCTTCCTCTGGATCTTGTAACCTTTGCCTTTGGCAAAAGTTACGAAAGAGTGATATATCGGAAGCGTCTTCATTTAGCTGATAAGTATCTCCATATACTTGCTCCCAGAAGATTTGAATCTCTTCTCGACTAGGCGGATTTTTAACTACACATGACGCTTTATTGAACAGACGGGAAGGATTAGTAGAAAAGGTGGAATTTTCCTGAATCCACTTAACTCGCCGTTCAAGGCGCTGTTTCGCTGTTGAAAGAGATCTTACTTTTTGCGTCCAGAGCTGCTTGATGGTCGACAGTTTACACTTGTTCAGCGTGTGATTTGCTTTCCTCAAGTTTCGAGCAAGTGCCCTAACTTTTGGAGTGAACTTTTTATTTGCTGTTATGTAGCTAATCACGCACTGAACATTTGATGCATGCCGTCTCGCCGTTTCAATTTTGAACTGAAGCTGTGCAATACGCTCGCGTGTCTTACTCAGACGTACCGAAGTTTCGTTACTTCTATCGTCGCTAAGCAGGGAGACCGCCTTCTCGTAAACTACACAGTTCAGATTCCAGAGATTAACATCTTCGGGGAGCAAATCGCGGAGAGCAGTATTAGCTTCAGCTAATTTGTCCATCCTGAGGAAGACTTTTTGGTGGATAGATCTCCTACTTCTCATGTTGACATTATCGGCTATCTGCAAAGGTGGTCTTGCTGGAACGGGTGGAATGTTCGCTGGAGGATGTTGCTCCTCTTCCTGTTGATAAACAGCTTCATATCCGTTTTTTCGCAAGAAGGATACCTGATCTCTCAAATACTGAGGCGTTTTATGAGCATATTCCGGGTGCATATTGCCCCAACGGTCATGCAACCTCTTCATGAATCCTCTCCTCCGTTTGTCCGGGGTCATTGCCTGGTCGTCGCCTCGGTTCGTTCCTATTGCCACTCCCAACTGAACCATGGCCTCCATCCGAGAGAGGCCTATTGTGGGTGGCACTGCGCGATACTTGTGTCGTAACCGCATAATTCGTTGCATTGGGGAGTTAGCCCAAAGCAACGCAGCTGACTGCAAGAGCAGGAGCTCTCGGGCGATGGGATCGCCACATCCCTACGACTTATCCCTACGCCGGATTATTATAAAAAAATGAGGAAACTCATTTTTTCTCTCAGGCTTAAGATGGTTACTGCCCAATATGTCGAAGGCATTTTTGGTGAGAGTTGGATTTTTTTGTTTGTTTGAACACCATGCACGGGGTTGTCCCGGTATATATTATCAGTCACGGACGCATTATTATAATGCAATCAAGTGATCTGATAAGAGCGTGTGCCTTGACATATTGGGCAAAGCCTGGTTTTTACCCCATCATTCACGGACTGGTTTGCAGTCAAGTGCATGATGGGGCATGATGATTATAAAAAATGAGGAAACTCATTTTTCTCTCAGGTAGCCCAATACGTCGAAGGCATTGTTGGTTAGAGTTGGATTTTTTGTTTGTTTGAATATTATGCACGGACTTGCCCCGGTATGTATTATCAGTCACGGACGCATTATTATAATGCAATCAAGTGATCTGATAAGAGCGTGTGCCTTGACGTATTGGGCAAAGCCTGGTTTTTATCCCATCATTCACGGACTGGGTTGCAGTCAAGTGCATGATGGGGGGACCTACAGCTTAAGGTGGGTTCCGAACCACCAGAACCTCGGTAAAGGTACATAGAAAAATTTCAAGAGGTACCGGCTCAGGGATCGAACCCCGGACCTCTGAGGTGAAGTCCGAGCGTCTAACCAACTGAGCCACCGAGGCTCCTCCTTATTATTATTATTATTATTATTATTATACCATTGAGCCATTTCCCTTTCGGGGTAGGCGTGACTTGCTCGGTTAGAATAATTAGAGAATAGGTATATAGGTATAAAGTAGGTCGGTATATGGGTATAAGGTATATAGGTATATAGGTGTTAGGTATAGATGTTTTAGATTGATCTGGAATTCTCGTGTTATTTATTTAAATGACATGTTCATTCCGCAACACTGCTCCGACCCAGGTTGCCTCACAAAATTGTTCTGTATGGTTCCACACTTGGGCCCATTAGTATCTAAGGTCTTTGTTTCAGGCATCATTCACTCTATTGTCACTCTGTTTACAAACTATTTGTCGCCACACTTTTCTGTCCTGGAATACTACTCTAGCTTCCTTCACGTCCACGCGTTTTTCCATGCAAGCTCTCGTGTTTCTATGGCTTCTTATGTCTCTTCGGATTAGTGTCTCATTCACAGATTCTAACCATTCTTTCGGCGGTCTACCTCTGGGCATTCTGCCATTTACTTTACCTTTATACACTTGCTTGGTCAGTCGTTCATCTTTCATTCTTAATGGTAACGTAATGGGAACGTAATGGTAACGGTGGTCGGAGTGGACGTGTCAATTTGCAGCTCTCCGGAGTATTGAATTTTCACCTGTTTTTCTTGCTCTTTTTTTATTAAACATTTGCAAGTTGTCTCTTTGTGTGTTCCTGGTGCGTCTGAGCAAGTTGGTTTTTTCAAAACTGCCGGTTTCTTGTTGTTCTGGATTATTCAATAACTGTCATTGATCAATTGGTGCAATGGGTGCGTGTCCAGAGTGCAAGGAAGTGATTTCCAGAGGAGGACCTGAGGTGCTTGTGTGTGTAAAGTGTGGTGTTTTAACGCATCTGGCCTGTGCGAATTTTAACATTTCCAAACTAAATTTTGATAAACTTAAAAAAGGTTCTGTCTTTACGTTCATAACAGCTTAAGGGGCATACAGGTGGGAGTGAGTCCTTGTGCCAATTACCCTATTGCTGAATACCTTTTTATCAAGGTATCTTCGTCTCGTGAGAGCATATTAATGGGTGTGATTTACAAACCTCCTAATGCTTCCTACTGTAGGGAATTTGAGACTGACATTTTTGACCTCATACCGAATTATAATAACATTGTACTTACTGGTGACCTAAACACTAATCTTAATGCCACCAACAATTTAACTAACTATTTAAAATCAGTAGTGTTCTCTGCCGGATTATCTATAGTTCCCCATAATACCACGCACCACACCGATCATTCCAGTACTTGGATTGACATGATGATTGTTGATGATCTAGACAAGGTAATCTCTTCTACACAACAGCCAATCTCATTCCTGTCGAAGCACGACCTTATCAGCATTCAATACCAGTTCTCCCTTGATCCCTCCTCTAGTATATCTCCACTATCTATGCGTAATATCACAAATATAAATGAAGCTGAGTTTCTTGAGCACCTCACCACTTATGATTGGAAAAGAATTTATACTGAAAAAGATATAAATAGAAAGGTTGTTTGTCTAACTGAATTTTTAACCTTAGCTTTTGATAAATTTGCGCCTCTTCATACCCTTAATGCAAAGAAGAAGTCCACTCCTTGGATTACATCTTACATCAAAGACTTGATGAAAGAAAGAGAGAAAAAACGTAGATTGGATAAAAGAACTAACAGTAGTTTTATTCAAGCTGAATTTCGTAAGTTGAGAAACTTGGTTCAAACCAAAATCAGGGATTCCTACAATCAATACAATTACAATTCCATTAAAAACAGGAATAAAAATGAAAACATCTGGTTTCTCTTAAGATGACTTGGACTTATTCCTCCAAAACACTTGGCTCCCGATAACAATTTTTCCCCCGCAGATCTTTTAACAGCCTTCACCACAAAATCCGGACTCCTTGTAAACAGCACTCCTTCCTCGCTCGCAGTTCCCGCTACCTTCGATGATACAAAATTATTCTTTTCTGACATATCGCAAGAAACTCTAATGAAAAAACTCTTAGATGTAAAATCAAATGCTCTAGGTTCTGATGGTATCTCAATCAAAATGATTCGCTTAGGTTTACCAGTCATTTGTCCTATTCTCTTGCATATCTATAATGCATCTCTACAGGTGGAAATATTTCCCGATACCTGGAAAGAGGCGATTATTCGCCCTAATCCTAAAATATCTAACCCTACCTCTCCCAAAGATTTCCGCCCGATATCCATCCTCTGTGCCTTGTCGAAACCTTTTGAACGCATTGTCCATCAGCAACTTACTGCACATATTGAAACTAACAATTTAATGGACCCAATGCAATCTGGGTTTCGTGCCAGGCATAGCACTCTTACAGTTACACTTAAAGTAACTTCTGACCTCAAACTGGCAATTGATAGAAGGGAAATAACGGTTGTTGTACTATTTGTCTTTTCTAAGGCGTTTGATACAGTTAACCATAATTTACTATTGAATAGGCTCAAATTACTTCACCTCTCAAATATGGCTGTGAAGTGGTTTGAATCTTATCTTAGTAATCGTTCTGAAAGAGTACAAATCAGCAATGGCGAGCGTTCTGACTGTGGGGAGGTTAAGAGTGGAGTCCCTCAAGGTTTCACGCTTGCACCTTCTCTATTCAATATTTATACATCTGAACTTGGTAGCGAACTTCGACACTGCAACTTTCACAAATATGATGATGATTTCAAGCTTTACCTCTCCGGGCCTATTTCCACTCTTATGAGCTTACTTCAAAAGGTACAGGAGGATATTGATATGGTGGTGCAGTGGGCCTTGACAAACGGTCTCACTCTTAATCCTGCTAAAACTAAGGCTATAATCATAGGACCTTCTTCCTCTCCTTCACTTGCAACAATTGCAACCTTGCCTCCTCTCTTGATCAATGGGCGTATCATTCCCTTCGTGGACTCTGTGAAAGATTTAGGCTATATTCTTAATCGCTCTCTTACATGGAATGAACACATTGCGGATATCTCAAGGAAAACCTTTAGAGTCCTCCAACAGCTTAACAGGAATAAAGAATCACTTCCTACTCCAACGCGTATCCTCCTAGTTAAAAGCCTGATACTTCCTTCCTTTGACTATGGCTGTGTGGTATATGACGATATTACTGATGAGCTGAATGCCAAGCTTGAGCGTACGCTCAATGCTCGCATTAGGTTCATCTATAACATCTCCAAAAGTGAACATATTACTCAGTATAGAGAAAGAGCAGGACTCCTTAACGTCGCAAAAAGAAGACAATTTTTTATGGGTAATTTACTTTATAGCCTATTCAGTAATGAAGCTCCCCACTATCTTCTCAACCTCTTCCATTTCATTGACAAAGATCAACCAACACATTCCAAACTCCGTGAAAGGAAAACAGTATTAAAAATTCAGCCACACCGCACGTGTAAAATGCAAAGGTCCTTTATTATTCGTGGTGCTCGCCTTTGGAACGAACTACCTATTTGTGAGGATGGACCCTGCTCTACAGATAACCTGCTTACCCTTATTTATGCGCCTATCTAACTCCCCATCTCTCTTCCCGTCACTAGTGAATAGGCTACCTAGATATACTTACTTGTCAACTTGTTCTAATCTCTCATCATTTAGGACAATGTTGCACATTGTTTTCTCACTTTTTCCCTCAAACACCATGATTTTCGTTTTGTTCACGTTAATTTTGAGGCTCATGTTCTTCATGCTTGTATTAACTTTATTCAACATTCTTTGCATGTCCTCGACTGATTCTGCCATAACAATTTTGTCATCTGCGAAAGCTAACCCACGTACCTTGACGGTTTCGAGATCTACACCTTCTTCGTCGAAGAGGGCAGTTCTTAGACACTTATCCATCAATATGATAAATAGTCACGAGGACATAACGCATCCTTGTTTCACGCAGTTTTGTTGCCCTATATCTTCACCTCCTAATAGTTTTTTAAAAGAGTCCTTTAAAGCGTCTACTATCCTGTCTGTATCATATAGCATTTCACCTTTGCTGTTTCTCATGCTAACAAACTCTGTACTTTTACTTTCCTTCAACTGTTTATATAATATTTTTTTAATTCGTTCAAAGCAGTTTTTTATTTCGTTCTCTTCTTCTGTTCTGGTTTTTTCTTTACTCTCTTTGACTAGTCGTTTAATTTTCCTCTTTTTGTGTTTGTAATCATTTTTGCGTCTATTTCTCTCCTCATCGCTAAGACCAGTCATGTTCAGCGTTTTATTGTGCGCTTCTTTCTTTTCTTTTTGGGCTGCCTCAATTTCATCGTTCCACCACGCATCGCCAGACTTTCTTCCTACCATCGCTGTACCACACACTTCAATCGAAGTTTTAACAATGGTATCCCGTAATAAAGTCCACGCGCCCTCTATATCTTTATTGCTTTCTAGCGGCTCCCAAATTGCCTTATCTATGCGTTTGTTTATCTTATTCTGAGAATCTATTTGCACTTCCGGTTTCTGTACATTTTCGACCTTGATTCGCGTTTCTTTCGTTTGTTTGGTTCTCTTTCTTCTCCATCCGCGCCCTAAGTTCATTTTGGTGACTAAAAGGTAATGATCAGTATTGCATTCGGCCCCCCTCATGACTCTTGTATCTGTAACTAGTTCTCTTAGTCTTTCATCTGCAATAACGAATTCGATTATACTACGGTTATTTTCTTTACAACAGGTGTAAGTGTGGATCATTTTATGTCGAAACCAAGTATTTGTAATGAAAAGGCCCTTCTCTAAGCATAAGCCAACTAATTTTTCCCCGTTATAATTTTTTCTTGTTGGGTCCCCAAAATTGCCTAGAACCCCTCCTGTATCTGTATCCTGACGTTGGACGCCGACCCATCCGTTCATATCTCCTAACAAAATTATTCTTTCACCTTGATCGCAAGTACTTATTGTATCATTTAAAGTGTCCCAGAAGGCGTCCTTAACTTCTCTCGAATCGCTACCGACTGGTGCGTAGCACGCTATGATAAATAATCTTCTGATTCCTACCTTCATTCTAGAGGAAATCTTAAATAATCTACATTTTGTTTTTAATTTTGTGATATCTTCAAATTTCTTATTATTTTTGAAATTTTTGAAAAACTTCCATATATTTTTCACACGATTCGAATTTTTCCTAAAAAAATGAAACATCTCTTGTAATCTTTTTAAATATTCTCTTAAAATTAACATTACAAAATGAAAAATCATTAGAAATTTTCCTAGGAATCTTTAAAAAAGGTTCATTC
This sequence comes from Andricus quercusramuli, assembly GCA_932178445.1. Taxonomy (NCBI): domain Eukaryota; kingdom Metazoa; phylum Arthropoda; class Insecta; order Hymenoptera; family Cynipidae; genus Andricus; species Andricus quercusramuli. Next base: position 57,708 of record CAKNXH010063560.1, on the reverse strand, counting down.
TCTTGAAACTCTTTTAAAATTCCTGAAAAACTTCTAAAATTATTGTTCAAAATCTTCAAGAATCTACATTCTTTCAATTTTCAAAAATATACTTAAATTTTAAATTATTTTGCAAATTTTTCAAAATCTTGTACATATGTTTTAAAATAACTCTAACTTTGTCCCAAATTTGTGAAAAATCTTTTGAAACTAAAACAAATGCCTTCAAATCTGCCAGATCTTTTTCCATGTTTTTACTAATCTTTTGAAACGCTTTAGAATCTTTTAAAAATTTGTGTAAAAACTAATTTTTTAAAATGAAAATGAAAAGTCATTAGAATTAGAAAAAGTCTAAATCCTTAAAAATGTTCTAAATTTTTTGTACCAAATCTGAAAAAATCTACATTTTGTTAACAATTTTAATGAGATATTCCTAAGATTTCAATTATTCAATAATTTTTCCAACATCTTTAAAACTTTGAAACATCTGTGAAAATAATTCAATCTTTTTCTCAAATTTCTTTAAATTAGAAAAATTGTGTTCAGTTTTTCCAGATTCTTTAAATGAATCTTATTGTCAGTGATCTAGATTTTAATTCGTATAAAATATATGTGTTCCAAATAAAATTATTTTCTTTTAATATGGCATAAATTTCCATGCCGAATCATTCTGTCTTTCTCACTCACGGGAAAGCAGAAAACATATTTTAAGCAAATCACTTCTTATAAAAAAAAATAAGGCGTACTCCATCTTTTTGGAAAGATAAGCAGAACTCCGACGCAGCGATTTAGAAAATTATCAAACTCACGATTTCTATATAAATTAGAGTAAATATTATTTAGAAGTTTAAAACTTGTTTTTGAAAAACGCCTTATCTCTACAGGAGTCGTGACTTTGATCATTTTCATGAACAGGTGCTTCGTAGTTGTGTGCAAGGGTCCGATAAAATTTTATTAAAAAAAAAAAACGAAAGTTAGAAAAAGTGAATTTATGTTGCTAAAATATTTTTTTTTACTTATATATATCTTACATGCTACCAGGAATTCAAATTAAAATAAATTTTGTTATATAAATTTAAATTTAATAACATTTTTCGGTGCAAATAGCTCCGGACTACTGCTTTGGCTATTTGTACGGAAATTATTTTCAATCAATAACATTAATAACAATAATAGCTTCGCTTAATCATTAGTTTCTTCTTTAAACAAAAATGATTAAGCTAAGCTATAATATTTTTTTTACTCTTAGGGGCTGCCCATAAATTACGTTATCAATTCTAGGCCCAGTTTGTGATCACATATCTAATTTCAGATTCTATGAAAGCGTGGTAAATCATTTTCTTATTTTTGTCACTTAAGACCCTTTTGCATCTTCTTAAAACACCATACCCTTCCTAAAAACCATATTGCATTCTACTAATTCCTCGGTTCTTGTTTAGATAGTTTATTAATCTTATCTTAATTGATTTTTCATAAATTTTTGAAAAGTTACTTAACAACGAAATTGGTCTATAGTTACCCTAGTTATCTCTAGATCAGCTTTTATGTATAGAAATCACTTTACTTATTTTCAGAATTTCAGGAAATGAACCATTCTCAAAATCAGTGTTTAAAATCTTTAATACGTGATTTTTTATGACAGGATAGTATGTCAGTAGTTCAGAAACAGTAATGCTATCATCACCTGCTGCTGCTTGTTTATTTAGAGTACTTACAATTTTATCTAGTTCAATAATAGTGATTGGTTCGAATTCGGCTAACTCTGTGTTAAGTTCTATTTCGCACATCTCTGTACCCTCATCTCCTATATTTTTCTGTAATTTGTCACCAATTTCTTGATAGTAGTTATTTATTTCATTTGCAATATTTTCAGAATTCACAGCTTCTTTGTCACTGACAATTAGCTTTTTTATTTCATCGGTTTTCTTATCTTGCGGAGAATTGTTTAAAATTGTGTTTATAGCTATCCAAGTTTTCCTGGGGTTATTCTTTGTTTTCTCAACCATAGTGTCAGCTTTAGTTTTTGATATTTTTCTAATTTTATCCGTTACTTTATTTTTTTAAATTTATTTTTTATGAACTCATTTGTTGGATTCAATTTTTGTCTGACATACAAATTATCCCTTTCTTTCATAAGTTTGGTCAAATAGGTTGGAAGTGTAATGTTGTTCTTTATTTGAACCATTTTTTTACTATTTACTGTAAATTTGTCTTTAATTTCCTGTATCAATTGAATAAGTTCACATTTTTTTGGCCACCAGAGGGCTACAAGTTGGTTGAGACAGAGCGACAGCTCTTGTATTTTTGTGACTTTTTAGTGATATATATATATATATACATCAGTTTATTATAATTCTCCGGCTCAAATGTGCTATTAACTTCTGTGAATCACCGGTTAACAATCATCAAGGATTAAGTGTTAAGATGAAGAGGACCTGTCTATCTGAGTAATAGCTAATTGGCATCGAATACGTTTTGGATGCGTAGTGCTCTTTTGGGCATTAAATGCATTGCAGGTAACCTGATTTCACATTACACGCAAGATTTTCTATGCTGAATACGTTTCTGAACTAACTGAAAGACCCTGGTAAAATCATACAATTTTTATACATGTATTTTCTACCGCCAAAGTTCGACGTTTGGATTTCCTTTCTCAAGGCGCTTTTCTTCATGTGTTAATTTATACCTCATAAACACTTGGAAACTTGAACTAATTACACCTCTGCTATTTCTCTGGCATTTTATCAGGATGTCTAATACATATACTCAATCACAATTAGCCTCTTCTGAGCCTCAGGCACGTTTCTGTAAAACTTGTAGTAAGGTTATAAAAAAACTTCCGAAAGCTCGGATTTGCACATCATGTGTCTTGTCATCAGGTGTCTTGTTGGTATGCAGTGATTGCCGTCATAGTTTTGCCGATGTAAGTAACGTCCCAGGTTCTTCAATGTCAGTTAAGGAAGTCCAGTTCACTACAGATAGTGAGGAAGAAGCGGAAGTCCCACCGACAAGCCGCTTGAATGAGACTCTCTTAGTTCAGTCTGAGTCTCCGAAAGGGAATCCCAAACATGAATCAACCAGGATGGGGTCTCACGATCCCTCTCACGTGGTGAAGGAGATATCAGATCCTGTCTCACAATTGATTCTCTCTAAGTTGAGTCTAATTAGTGACAGACTAGGACGAGTGGAAGCCAACGGTACACAGATGAGTCAGGATATGCAAGCTCACACCGCGACAATAGCAAGATGTGATCTCTCGGTCTCGACATTAAATTCCAACTATGAAGCACTCAGATGGATACGGCAAAAACACAAATCGCAGATCTTCAATCCCTTCAAAATCAGATGTCAGCGGATTTTAAAGATTGTAGAGGAGAACTTGACAATCTTAAACGTACCTACGAAAAACGTATATCAAATTTGGAACAATCTGACAGGGATAAAGAGGTAATCATCTCAGGGTTTCCTCCATCACCACAAGAAAATCTACCTGAGGTAGTGGACTCTATCTGCAAAATATTGAAATCAAGGGAAAATAAGTCACACATTGATGAAGTTTTCAGGCTTCCTGCGACTAAGAAAAATCACTCAAACACGATCATAGTGAGATTCTCTTCAGCCAGACTGAGAAATGATCTAATCTCAGCTAAAATAGGTTACAAAAAATCTATTAGGGTGATTGACATAAATGACAAGTTGACAGATGGTGACATTCAAATCAACCAAAATCATCCACAGGAACTCTACAAACTTCTGAGAAAGATCAAAGACAAAATAGGATCCGGTAAACTCCCTGGAAGGGCCTGGATTCACAATAAAGAGGTCTGGATTAAGCACACTTCCGATATGTCCTCGAAACCAATAAAGGTTCCCACATTCGACAACTTGGATCAACTAGAAAACTTTTTGGCAGACGCTCTCCTCTCGACTCCATCTACTTCCAAATCACGTTCAGCATCACCAGGCGTAAGTTTAAAAATTACTCCTCGCAGTTATTCGGAATCTGCTCGCCGTCCACCTCTGTACTCTCTAGGTATGTCAACTACTCTCTCTCACTCGCTCACCAATTCGGTAGATGTCTCGAGTAATATATCAAACGGCCAGGAAGTTTCTACTGGGGTAACCTCAACCTTTGCTTCTTATACAGATAATTTTACACCTACTTTTACGGCTACCTCAGGAGTCCCTTCTGGAGAAAATACTTCCCTATCAGACAGTAGCACATATATAAGGCCAATCCGTGTGGCGCATATAAACACTAGATCCCTTTCACCTAAAGTCAATGATGTAGCTGATATTATACACCTTTACGATTTGGATATTGTCGCAGTATCCGAGTCGTGGTTGCAGCCTAACATTCCTGATTCAGCAGTAGTTATTAAGGGATATAATGTAATTCGGGCCGATCGAAGAAGTAACAATGTGGTGAGAGGGGGTGGGGTAGCTATCTATATTAAGGATACATTGAAATTTGAATCTCTAATAGAAAACTGTAATCCGTGTAGCTCGTCTCGCATGGACGGAATCTCTGTAGATCTCTGTCTAATTCTGGTTAACTTGAAGAAATCTCGACTTGCCATTCTGGCGGTATATAAAAGTCCCAGTGCGGACCCCTCTTGGGACGGTACTCTGGAAGATGCGTAGGTTCTCGCAACCTGCGAATCTGATCACACCTTCTGTCTGGGCGATTTCAATGTGAATGTAACTGATGCTAGGAATCCAGGCCGGGAGAAATTATACTCTCTCTCGCGCCCTTTTTGTTCAAATCAGATTATTGATGTCCCAACACGAGCAAATGCAATCTTAGATCTTCTTTTTGTCAGCACAAACCTCCACATCAGCGATTCAGGTGTTATTGCATTACCAAAAAAGTTTGATCACGACATGATCATTGTAATATTGATTTGGAATCTAAAAATAGATCAGGAATTTTTCGAGTGGGTAGGGACTTTGAGCGAGTGGATCAGCAGGCATTCAATGAAGCAGCGAACCTGATGGACTGGAATAGCGTCTTAAATTGTAATTCCGTAGACGAAAAGGTTGAACGCTTCTCTTTCCTAGTCTTAGAGCTAATTAATCAGTTTTGCCCGATCCGACGCTTTCGAATAGCTAGACCAAAACCACCATGGTTCTCGGATTCAGTAACAAAGATTTCCAGAGCTAGGGTTAGAGCTCGCTGCAAATGGCGTAGGACTAACTCGGAATCTAGTGGAGCTAAATTTGTGTACCTTCGGAACTTAGCCACGTATGCCCTAAGAAGATAAAAGAAGGGTTATCTCTCGTCATTCCCGGATAGGAGCTGCTCTAAACATGTTTGGGAAAAAATTAATCTAGCGGGGGTATGGTCTGGACAGCAACAACATTCATGGGGTAAATTAATACCGGACCCTTCCGGGATTAATGATTTTGACATCGACACCATCCCACCGGCAGAGGCCTCAGAATCTCTGCTTCAGGACTTACGAGATTTAGCAAACAAATTTGAGTCAGTCTCTGATAACAAACTAGTATTTCGGCAGATCGACTTAGGCCATCTTTACAATGCTATGAAGTCAATCACTTCCACAGCAACTGGATCAGATGGCATTAACAGCTCATCAATTTATTTGTGTCTGCCCTCGTGTCTTCCAGCACTATTAGATATAATGAACACCTCCTTAACAGTAGGAGTGTTCCCATCTGCTTGGAAACTAGGCATTGTACGCCCATTACCGAAAAGCGAAAACCCAAGTTCTTATAAAGATCTTCGCCCGATCACCATCCTACCTTATCTCTCAACAATCTTGGAGAAGATCTGTGTACAGCAGCTCAACTTCTTCGTTAACAAAAACGGGGTCTTACCTTCTTGCCAGTCGGGCTTTAAGAAGGGGTTCTCTGCTGAGACAACCCTCCTCCATGTTTCTGATGAGATAGGTCGGGCGTTGGACTGTTCTGAGGTGATCTTGATGGGCCTGCTAGATCTCTTCCGTGCTTTTGAAACATTGAACCCCGGCTTACTCTTGACAAAGCTGGAGTCAATAGGATTGTCGGAATCCGTTCTGAGTTGGTATAAAGGTTTCCTTTCGAACAGAGAACAATGTGTGGCGATCTCTGACTCTCAAACTACGCGAACGTCTCATCGAAGGCTGATAGAAGCAATTGCGCAGGGTAAAATTAAGTTCACTATACATATGTACGCGGACGATATTCAAATCTATGTGCGATGTAAATTGGAAGATATTGAGGAGGGAGCAGCGATTCTGAATGTGGTATTGAACTGCGTAGCAGGCTGGGCAGAACAACGAGCACTAGTCCTCAATCCGTCGAAATCGGTTATTCTACCGATCGGTAAGGTTGACCGCGACCGTTTGCCTATTTTCAGTATCAACTCCTCGCAGCTTTCCGTTGTCTTCAGCGCAAAAAACTTAGGCCTGACAATGGGCTCCTTATGGAGCTTCGAAGAACACGCGGTTAAAAAGTTAAACGCTGCTTACATCAGATTGAGGAAGCTATATCCTTTCCGTCCCTCGCTTCAGCAAGATATTAAATTGATGTTAAGTCAATCGTTGATTCTCTTCCTTTTTGATTACGCCTTCACGAGCTATGGGCCTGTCCTGAGTGCGTCCTTGAGGAAGAGGATACAGAGAGTACAAAATTCCTGCTTAAGATACGCATTTGGCATTACAAAATTCGACCACATTTCCCCGGCGTTCGCTGAATTCGGTTGGATAAAGATGGATCAGCGATGGAAGCTGCATCTCTGTATTCTCGCCTTCAAGGTGTGGTCGAAGGGTGAGCCCCCATATTTGAGAGAGCTTCTTGCTACTGTGGAAGAAAGACGTCCTCGAAAATCACGAATGACAAGATCCGACGGTAAATTTGTAGTTCCATTTGCCCGTTCGTCTAAAGCAGAGGCTACTTTTTCGTGCAGAGCGCCACGCATGCTTAACGATCTTCAAAACCCTTTATCCTCTTATACAATAAGTTCAATTAGAAAGGAAATAACCGAAATACTCTGCTCAAGCGCCTAATTTATTTTCATCATTTTATTATATAAACGCTCGCTGCTATTTTGGGTTTTTGATTTCAGTTTCGTTGCGATCTATGCTGCCTTATTAGTGCCGAGATAGGACCCAGCACTGGAGGTCGATTATACCTCTACTTCGGACTATTCTGTTTGCGCGTAGTACATATATTTGTTTAATTGATTCAGCGAATTCTAGTTATAAGTAAAAGGTTAATTTTAAGTTATTCTAAGTTAGTTTGTAGAAGGATAGGTTGGAAAGCAGCTTGAGCTGAACCTCTGCCTTTTATGTTCCTACTGTTCATCTGTTTTTGTGTATTACATTTTTATGTAGACTGGGTTCATAATAAAGATCTATTATTATTATTATTATTATTATTATTATTATATTCCTTATCTCAGTATTTTCACATTGTATTTTAAGTGACTCCAATACTTTGTTTTTATCTACAAATTGAAAAGATGTTTTTTTCCTCTTATAGTACTTAAAATATTAAATTTTTTCTTCACAATCTGAATAACTGTCACTTCGACTCTATTTTATGAATGAATTATACACTTTTAAAAATCATTTGTATAAAAAAGCTATTTTTCATACATTAAATTTGAATTTTGGCAGAACTCGGACCCGAACCCCATTATCAGCACAAAATATCAGTAAACTGAGAAATTCTAATTTTAATACATTCATACACGTATCATGTCTGAATTATTGATTACAATAACTGCATTATTTTACACACATTGAAGGGTGAAAACATGATTTTCAAAATTCTGTAATTTTCGCTTGATCAATTTTTCATTTTCCTTGACCATCAATATGAAAATATTAGTATTTTAATCTTGTAATACGTTTAACGTAGAATCTTTTGTGAAACGAATACAATATTTCAAATGCAAATAAAAAATTTTCAGATTTAATTATTAAAAAAAAAAAAATAACTTTTCTACTATAAAAGATAAAGACCTTTGTTGAAAAAAAATTACGAAAATAGTTAAACTTTTACTCTCGCAGTTAAATTTTCAATTAAAAAAAAATGAGTTAAGCTTTCAACCAAAGAGAGATAGTTTGTACTAAAAATATGAATTTTCAACAAAAAATTGATTTCCTAACAAAGTTGTTCAAACGAAATTTTCGAATAAAATAGTTGAATCCTCAAGCAAAAAGATTAATTTTCAACCAAGCCATAGCATTTTCATTCAAGAAAGATGAAATTTCTGCTAAAACAGATAAATTTTCCAATTAATGAGACAAATTTTCAAATAAAAATTTCAATTTTCATCCAAAAAAGATTTCAGTTGAATTGCAAAAAAAAAGTTGAATTTTCAAACAAATAATAAAAATTAATAACTAAAAAGATAATCTTCCAGAGGGAGCAATTGCAACAGAAAAATATAAATGCAAGGCAAATAAATTACTAACGCGAATATCATATCCGTGTTACCGCAAAACTTTATTTTAAAATTTCATAATTTTTTCCTGATCAATTTTTCATTTTTCCTAACCATTGATAATAATTAGAGACCAGAATCTTAAGTTTGTAATATTCTTAACGTAGAATTTCTTATAAACGGAATACAGTAATTTAAAATCAAAATTGAAAAATTTGTAATTTATTCGGCGCCTTGAGCTGAGTAATAAACAAACAAACAAACAAACTTTTAATTTTTTTGAAAATTACAAAATTATGCAAGTGAATTTAATGTACGTTTTTCCTGCTTTATCTGGTTTTTATTATCAGTTTCACGTTGGATATGTGTATTCTTTCTATTTACTAGTCCCCTCCACGTGGTAAGCACGACGTGCTTTGTCTTACGGATGGGAGAAAAAGAGTTGGTATATAAGCCGCGACTGAAACAGAAGAGGTTGTCTGTTTTTGAAAGGAAAAAAACAAAATGAATTTCTCAGTCTTCGTCTTTTTCTTTGCGATATGTATGGCTTTTCTCTCTGCAATTGAAGCCGGCTGCCCGAATGGGTGTTGGCTAACAGCCCTAAATGGGTGCTGCAATGGTTGCCTTCCAATAGTTAACGGTAAGTCGAGAAAATAATTACTAACTAGACCGTAATATGCACGCGCGCCTGATAGATTGGTATTTACTGTATAATAAATATAAATATAAATATATATATATATATATATATATAATTTTATTTTATTTTATTGCAAGTGGGTTAAGATAGAATGATTCGGCATCAGAATTGATGCCATATTAAAAGAAGATAATTTTATTTGGAACACATCTGTCTTATACGAAATAAAATCCAAATCATTTTACATTTTTCCAAATCTATTATTTTCGGTATGAAAACAAACTTTCAATATCTTTATCAGTACAGGTAACCAAAAACTTACCACTGAAAATAAGATTCATTGCAAGAATCTAGAAAAATTCAACACAATTTTTTTAATATTAAAAAGTTTGAGAAGAACATTGAATTATTTTAAAAGATATTTTAAAGATTTAGAAATTTTGAAAATATTATAAAATAATTCAAAGCTTGAGAATATTTCA
>CAKNXH010063560.1:4476-48112 GCA_932178445.1 Andricus quercusramuli | reverse complement strand
ATATATATATTTATTTTATTTCATTTTATTGCAAGTGGGTCATGATAGAATGATTCCGCATCAAAATTGATGCCATGTTAAAAGAAGATAATTTTATTTGGATATCAAATTAGTTCTAAAAATTTCACAGCAAGCCGGATTTGAGCAGAATCGGTGGCAAAATACAGAATAGAGTTTATTTCTCTAGAATAGGGAAAATTTTGATGAACTAAAAACAGAATTTGAGCATTTATGTATGCATAGTTTTAAATAATAGTTAAAAATACTGGTACTGAATATTAAAAAATATTTTTACTTTCAGATCCGAGTGGTAAAAGTCTATGTCCGTAAAGAAGTCAGAAACTGGAGCTACTTCATGGATTCCAAACATTATTGGCGCGGTACAGGCAGATTCTTCTTTATTCTTCTTCTGGGTCTTCAAAATCTTCAAGTTTAATCATAATGTTCTGAGTATATAAACGTAATGTAGGTTTCCGATGTTCATTCTGAAAACAATAAATAATTTTTAAAAATTCAAAGTATATGAAATATGTTAATTTATAAATATGTGCATTGCTTTCGTACTTACAAGAAAATGTGTAGAACAATGTCAGTATAATATTTTATAGTAAATTCAATGGTATTGTGTAATTTTACAGAAAAAAATTTTAAGAAACATATTTTTACATAATTTACTTTCACTTCTAACCGCAATCAAACCCTTGGCCTAGGGAATATCCAGGATTATCTCAACAATCATGCAGAGTTAAAAGTGAATTGGATATGCTAGTTTATGTATTAAAAAACATGTAGTATTTAAACCAGATTGAGACAGTTTCTTTTCAAACTTTATGTTGTTAAGCAAATCAAATTTGTACCCGTTTTGACAAGCTATGGCATTTAGAGCGGTTATAAAGATTTTTCAATATTAACAAACATAAGTAATATATAGAAGCAAATAAATGTTATGTCTAAATTTTAGATTAGGTCGAAGTCAAACTGACGGAGTCTAGCAGTTCTGTGCATCTCTCCATATTTCAGATTTTAACTTCACCCCGAAACTGTCATAAGTTGATTAGTTCATGATATCTCCAGCGTGGCGCTAGCTGTCCCATCACTTCCTGTTTTTTTGCATAGAAAGCAATTTATGCAAAGAATCATTGAGATAAAAACAATATTACTCGTTTAACATTTGAAAATAGTTTTCGAATCATTTTCTATGAATACTAAGGGTAAAATATTCATTAAAAGGTCATACGATAATAATCTTGTCAAAGTGGAATTTATCTTAGATTTCAATTTGAATAAAAAGTAAAGTACGATTCTTAAAATTTGTTGCCGAAAACATAATAAATAATATTAATAATAAAATATGAAAAGAATTTCATAAAAAAATGTGAATAGTATAAAGTTGAAACTTGCCGAGTGATGTTACATCCCGAAATTTTACAAAAGATGTAACGCCTAGCTAGGCGCAACCTACCTTACCCGACATATTTCAGGCTAACACCATCAATTACAAGCAAGAACATTACCGATTCTCTCTGAGTTTAAATCTAAATATGGTAACTATGCTACGGTCGGTAACGTAGAAACCACAATATACTTGAAGTGTTACCATGGAGGGATAACAATTCAGAGAATGTCGATGAGTTAACCATGCTAGATTACTGAGACCGTGATTGCAGACTCTACCGCTATAACATAATCATAATTCATTTCTATTACCATACGGATGTATTCATACTCCCAATAATTTAAAGCAATAACAATAACGAAGTCAAATTCATACATATGAAGTATGAATACACTCATGTGTGTGAATTAAATAATAACTTTAGCAATACAAATATATGTCAGACGAGTCAGTAACCAAAAGCGTCTGACTACATACATAGAAATAAGAACAAGTAGCATACAGAATAACTGTTCACGAGAGGGGAGGAGTTGAAACGCGCGAATCAATATGAACACCGAGACTTTTAGCGAAGCGGATGCATTAGTCATCTGAGTCGCTCACCGCGAGGTATCAATATCATCGGTCGCCCGATTCCTGTAATGAACGTGCCGATTCAGAAAGTTGAAGGAACGTGCCATTTCAGAAGGTAAAAGGAACGTGCCATTTCAGAAAATTAACGGCACGTGATCACAATTCTAAATCCTATCTTCAGCATGGGGAAGCGGAACTATATAAACCCCAGATTAATTCCTGTAAATCGTCTTCACCGTTCAAGCAGTCATACTGTCCACATCAATTTACGAACCGCTTTGACTAAGTCGCGTGCTTTTACCTCGCCGTGAAATATTCCTGAACGAAGAACCGCCTTGATTCAGCCGCGTCTTTCTACATCACTGCAAAAGGGTAACGAGGAATCTAGCTTTGAAAACAAAGTGCCTTCGGCCTTCGGTCGTCGTACAAATGGATTTCGGATTTCTATTCTCATGTTCTAATAAATATTTGATATCTCAATCACTGTTATTCTGAATTTACACAATCCCCTTGGATTGATGAAGTGCAAACGATCTTACAATAATATAAATCATCAGGCTTTACCAACCTGACTCAGTCAGCCCATTTAACCTCCCTTATCTACTCTATTACCAACCTACCCTCACCTTTGCTCGGGACGTGACAGCTGATTTGGTGGCAGCTGTGGGATTGCCACTCTTCGTTTGAATTCATTGTTTTTATTAACAATTTAACTTCAGTGTAGTTTTAAGATAGCCATTTCATCGGCACTCGAGAGCATAAGACATTCTTAGATATGTTGCAGGGTGACCTTCGGGGCAAGGCAAAGTTCGAAGAGCATGATAGGCGTTGGTATACTTCGCGTGCTGGCAAGCTCTGACATACCGAAAAAACTATATTCTAATATTGAGAGTGGCATATTCTTACAGGCATATTCCTAGTGATATTCTTAATGAAGTAAGCGAAATTCTTAATTTGAGAGTATCTTCTAACCAAAGGGAGATGTGCGCCTTGCTCTGTACAATAATTTCTTTTAATGTTTTGTGCAATGAGCTTTTCGATCAGTTGTTCGAGTTCGTAATAAGTGACAAGTTCGAAGAAATGCAAGCAGTTCTAAGGATAAATCACGTCTGCACATCCATCTTCTTCTCCTTACAGAAAATATTAGAGTGACAAAGGTCTGATGTCACATTCAGGTTGTTATACCGTTATGCCACACCGAGACATAACCTCTCTACATTATTTATTCGTTGACGTGTGACATCAAACTTTTGTCATTTTAACGTTCTCTGCGAAGGTAAAGAGATAGAGTTAGAGATGTGTACATGCGATTCATCCTCAGAATTGTTTGCATTTCTTCGAGCTCGTCACTTATTACACAATTACTGCTACAGATTTCGAATGCAATTGCTCTTAAACTCAGAGGGGAATTCTGACAATTAGACAAGGATATATATTCTTAAGGTAAGAGGGCCTCCATCGTATGTTAATAATATATTTTTGGCGCCTATTTAAGTTGCAAATATTCGTATACTTAGTGGGAAATTATTAAAATTAGAATATCGTTTTTTCGGTGCATCGTCAATATTTCTACGAAATACCCTGAATTAACCTTGTAAGTTTATTAAACTTAATCATGAAGCCTCCTCAAATTCTTAATATAGTGATTATATATTAAATATTTTTTATTGTACGTAGGAAATGCTGGTCATACAGACGTCACTCGTTGCTCAGCTATCAATTTGTTCTCACCATTTCGTTTCCAACTGAAAACATGCTAGAAATGTCATCATTCATTGATGATGCAGAAATTAACGAGATGTATGATATCGATTTATGAATTTACTCTAGTGTTTGAAATTTTACAATTCAGTGCAGTCACGCCGTGTCCTTAGCCTCTCGTACTCCAAACAATATGCTCTCAATGTGCACTGTTTTTGCATATCAAATTATGTCTCATACATCTCGCTCTCCACAAATAATAAAAAAAGTTTTTAAATTTCATGTATTTCATATTTCATAGGTTGCACTTAATTTTCTGATTTTCAGTCTCTTATGAGAGAGAAACTGGAACAGTTAGAAAACGGACAAAAAATATAGACAATATAGGATCATCAAATCAACCCTCTATGATGATCAGACACATCCTGGAAGAAATGCATGTATTAAAGAAATAATCGTTAATAAACCTTGGAACAAATTTTGGTGAATAATAACATGCCTAATTATGGAAAACGTTATTAAGGGAAGGAGACAAAATTTAATGAATTCTTCTTCGTAACCAGTTTAAGCTAACCTCAAAGTGAAGCTGGGCACGTGGCTAGAAAATTACGAACAAAGAGCATCGTATCGAGAAACATGTCGGGAACAGGTATGCAGATTGATTAATTAAGTAATGATAACTTTGATACCTGGAAGCTCCAGATGGAAGCTGTTCTAGTGAAAAATGACCGATGGGGTTATGTTGATGATAGTGTGCACTTAGTTGAGGGTGCTACTACTACACAAATTGAGGGCTGGCAAAAGGCTGACCGAAAAGCTCGTGCTGATATCATTTTATCAATAAATCCGGCAGAGCTTTGCCATATTAAACACTGTACTACGTCCAAAGAAGTGTGGGACAAATCGGAAGAGGTTTTTAGTCCTAAAGGTCCTGCTCGAAAAGTCACGCTTTTAAAACAATTGTTGTTTGCCAAAATGGGCGAAACTGAGAACATGACTGAACACTTGAATACATTTTTCAACACAGTCGACAGGCTGAAAGAAATTGATGCTGAAGTATCCGAAGACCTATCAGCTATTTTACTGCTATATAGCATTCCAAATAGCTACGAAAATTTTAGATGTGCGATCGAAGCTAGAGACACCCTTCCGGCACCCGAAACTTTGAAAATTAAATTAATAGAAGAGTTCAAGGCCAGAAAAGGTAAGAATGGCGATAGTGAAAATTCACAAGATGCATTGCTCGTCAAATCCAAAGGACGAATGCAGAAAAATTCTGCTCATCGAAAGGTCGATTCGAAAACTGATGTATCTTCGAAAGTCGGATCCAACTCTAAAAAAAGACCTTTAAGTGCAACTATTGCAAGTACAGAGGTCACAAGGCTGCTGATTGTTGGAAGAGAAGCTGATGCTGCTGACAAGAAGAAGAAAAGCTCGTCTCTCGTCGAAGAAGGAGCCCTCCTGACAGGTATAATTATTTCTTCTGAATTGAATCTGAACTTAGGCAAAAGTTTGGAACTGGAGTGTTCAGAAAAATCACAAAATACAGAAGAAGCATCGATTGCTGCCGCTTTTAGTGTGGAAACTGTCAAAACTTCAGAATGGTGCATTGAAAGTGGAGCAACATTTCACATGTGCTGTGACAAGGATAAGTTCTCTGACATTACTCCTGTGTCAAATCAAAAGGTTCGCCTAGCAACAGATGAGACGGCAGAAATCCAAGGTAAGGGCACTGTTCGCATAAAAGTGCCAACTCCCGAGGGTAATAAGAAGCTACGTTTAGAAAATACTCTTTGTGTGTCTGATTTAAGAACTAATATTTTATTTATTACTAAAACTGTTGACAGTGGTCACAAGGTAATTTTTGATAAAACTCGAGCAGAAATTCTAAATAATCAAGGTGGATTAATTGTTAAAGCGCAGAGAAAAGGTAACTTGTATTATCTGAAATCAACAACAGAATGTGCTGCTGTGAGCAAAAATTAAGAAAATTTGGAGGATTGGCATCAACGATTTGGCCACCTAAATGAAGCTGATTTAAGAAAATTGATTCCCAAGGAAATGGTTTATGGACTTCCACCTAAACTGTCCAAGGAAACATTAGAATGCGAAACTTGTATTCTGGGTAAACAGGTACGTACTCTTTTTCCTAAGTTTTCAGAAAACAGGTGTGAAAAGTTGCTTGAACGGATTCATTTCGATGTCTGCGTCCCAATGCGGATCCATTCGATTGGAGGGGCAAGGTACTTCGTGACCTTCATTGGTGAGAAGTCACGATGGGTCGAGGTTCGTCTCCTCAAGAACAAGAGTGAGGTGAAAACTGAGTTTCTCAAATTTAAAGCTTATGTTGAAACTAAACACGAAAGAAAAGTTAAGGTTTTACGCACTGACAATAAACTTGAGTATTGTGGGCAGGATTTTACTAGTGCTCTAGATCAAGCTGGAATGAAAAGAGAACGTACAGTTGAGTACACGCCTGAACAGAACGGCATAGCGGAGTGGATGAATAGAACGTTAGTGCAGATGGCAAGATGCATGCTTTTGCAAGCTAATCTGCCACAAAGTTTTTGGGCTGAAGCAAGAGCCACCGCAGCTTAGATCAGAAATAGTTGTCCAACAAGAGCTTTGGAAAATTTGACGCCTTTCGAATCATGACTAGGAAGAAAGCCGAACATAGGTAATCTTAAACCTTTTGGGTGCACAGCTTACGCTCATATCAACACGAAGGACAAAGGAAAATTTGATCCAGAGTCAAGAAAATGCATCTTCGTTGGTTATGCTCCTGACTCTGAGTCTTATCGCCTGTGGAATCCGGAAACTAAGAAAATTCTAAAAAGCAGAGATGTCGTCACTATCAAAAAGTTTAGAGAGCCTAAGAAACCGGAAGAAGAATTTTCAAATTTTGAAGTTTATTTCGAAAATGAGAAAAACGGCTATATTGAAGATTTTATCGATGTAGAAATCCCAGCTACAGAGCAAAATCATGTGGAAGCTCAAGCTGATGAATCAGAAAAATCTCAGGCTGAAGATCAAGATGAAGAAGATAGCGGAGAAAATACCAAACGGAAAAAGAAGATTCTGATGAAGATCGAGGCCAAAGTTTTAAGATTTAATAATATTCCACAGAATAATCCTGAAAAACAAACAACGTCGTCGAAAAAGGGACCAGGACGTCCTAGAACAGTAAAAACGGGTAAGAAGGGAAGACCGAAAAAGGAGTACAGAATGGTTCCGGTGACAGAGCGACACGAGGCACAGCTAGCAAGTAGCGAGCCAGCAGAACCAACTCTCGAAGAAGCGATGTCCGGACCATACTCACATGAAATGGAAGAAAGCTATGCAGGGAGAATTTGATGCGCTCAATGACAACAAAGCCTGGATCTTGATGAAGCCACCTGTAGGCTGGAAAGTAATTGGCTGCCGATGGGACCTTAAAAGTCAGTACAAGGCTGATGGCAGTATTGAACGCAGGAAAGTAAGACTGGTAGCGAAAGGATGCTCCCAGCAACCAGGTACAGACTTTCAAGATATATTCTCACCTGTGGCAAGACTTGGTTCAATTCGTATCCTGATTGCTCTTTCAGCAGAGTTAGGTTTAACTCTTTATCAACTCGACGTGGTGATGGCCTACATCAATGGAGATCTTGAGGAAGAAATTTGTATGGAGCAGCCAGAAGAATTCGTGAAAACAGGAGAAGAAGGTCTAGTTTTTCTACTAAAAAGATCCTTGTACGGCTTGAAACAATCAGGCAGACAA
This sequence comes from Andricus quercusramuli, assembly GCA_932178445.1. Classification (NCBI taxonomy): domain Eukaryota; kingdom Metazoa; phylum Arthropoda; class Insecta; order Hymenoptera; family Cynipidae; genus Andricus; species Andricus quercusramuli. Next base: position 40,685 of record CAKNXH010063560.1, on the reverse strand, counting down.
TGGTACAAGAAACGGGATCAACGTCTCAAAGAATATGGATTAAAACCTTTAAACGAAGACAGATGTGTGTACATCAAGAAAACGGAAGAAATCATCTTAATTATTCTTGTTTATGTTGATGATTTAATCGTGGCTACCAATAAAAAGGAAGAATTCATGAAAATAAAAGAAGATTTAGCACGGAAATTCAACATCAAAGACTTGGGCCTGCTGAATTACTGTCTTGGAATTGAGTTTAAGCAGGATCCAGTCAAGAAATCAGTTGAAATGTTACAACGAAAATACATTGAGTCGATTCATTACAATACATATTTAAAATATTCAGATGTTTCAAAAAGATTTCAAAAACTTCAACACAAAATGTAAAGATTTTGGAAGAATAACGCAACAAAATTCAATGTTTTCCTGAAATTTTTTAATATTAAAAAAATTGTGTTCAAATTTTCCAGATTCTTTGAATGAATCTTATTGTCAGTGATATGTATTTTAATTCGGATAAAATATATGTGTTCCAAGTAAAATTATATTCTTTCAACATGGCATTAATTTCAATGCAGAATCATTCTGTCTTGTCCCACTTACAGAAAGTTGAAAACATATTTTCAGCAAATCACTTCACATGAAAAAAATGAGGCATACTCCATCTTTTTGGAAAGATAAGCAGAACTCCGACGCAGCGATTAAAAAAATTATCAAACTCACGATTTCCGTGGAGATTACGGTATGTTATTTTGAATTTTAAAACATATTTTCAAAAACGGCTTATCTCTATAGGAGTCGTGACTTTGATCATTTTCATGAACAGGTGTTTCGTAGTTATGTGAATTTTCAACTGAAAAGGAAATTATTTTGAACAAAAAATGGAATAGTTGAATTTTCTGTTAAAAAATTAATTTTAAACCAAAAAAAGCAAAGTTTTCAATAGAATAGTTGAATTTTTTTTTTTACATGTTCAAGTAGTACGTGGATGGTTTTTAATATATTATGAGCATTAGGTTTTAAGAAATACAAAAAAAAACATCACATTAAAAAACAACATATTTTTTATTTTCGGAATATTCACTTTATTTTTGAACCTAATGCTCAGAATATATTAGAAACCATCCACGTGCCACTTGAACATGTTAAAATATAATTATTTCCAATTATTAGGAATGAATGTGAAAAATGGAACTTGTTAACATTTCAAATATGCGCGCGAATGGCAGCCAATGAAGCGCCTTATGCATCGCATGAGCAGTCGTGCAAGGTGCCCGCGTGGGAGCACTGGCTCTATGTCGTAGAGATTCTCAAGGGAGAGTTGAGACGCGGGGTACTCAAATTCTGATTGGTGTCGCTGTACCGGAACCCGCTATTCTAAAAATGGCGCGATTTTCAAGTAGAAAGTTCATTCTCCAACAGATTTAATACAAAATAAAAAGAATATTGTTGAATTAAACATTTAAAATAAACAAAATGTTATAAAAAATGACTTTCCGACATATATGTTATACAAATTTCCATAAATAATATTTGTTAAATAAATTCATTTTGTAGGTTGGAAGCAAAGCTTTGGTTCGATAAGGTTATACATACAAAGAATGTAAAAAAAAAGTTTGAGCACGCCACGGCGCGCGACTGTTGGTTCTCGCGCTTGGCGCTCGATAATGTATTCACCTCGCGCTACGCGCTCGGTCTTTGTACTTCCCTACATTGACACGAAATCTTTGAAAATTAAATGATAAATCATCGACAGTAGTAATTTGGTGATTGTGAATTCTCTTTTGTTAAAGCTCCTTCGGCTTTAACGAACACATTCTCATCATGTATCTCGTGCGTTCAATTATTTGTATAATATGCTTTTTTATTAAACATTATTATTAAACATTATTGATTTTCAATCAAAAAATAGCATTTTCATACAAGGAAGATAAAATTTCTACTAAACAGGTAAATTTTTTAATTAATGAGACAAATTTTCCAAAAAAATTTTGAATTTTGATATAAAAGAGATTTCAGTTTGACTTTTCAACATCAAAATATAAGTCTTGAATAAGAAGTACATTTTTTACGAAATAGTGGAATTGAAGAAAAACAGGTGAATTTCCGACCAAAAGGATAACTTTTTAATAAAATTGTTGAATTTTCAAACAAGTAATAAAAATAATAACTAGAAAGGTAACCTTCAGGAGAAAGCAATTGCAAAAAAAAATAAAATAAAAAAGCCAAATAAATTACTAATGCGAATATCATATCAGTGTTACCGCAAAACTTTATTTTTGAATTTCCTAATTTTTCCCTGACCAGTTTTTCATTTTTCCTGACAATTAATAATGAGAGTCCAGAATATTAAACTTGCCAAATTTTTAACCTAAAATTTTTTATATACGGAATAAAACAATTTCAAATCAGAATTGAAAATTACTACGAGTTATTTGTTTCATTTGTGAATTTCTCAAAATTACGTGAATTAATGAGTTGGTTCAGACCAATCACTGATATTATATATATATAATTTAAATTCCAAACTTTTATTAAACAAATCTATCTGAAAATTTTAATATTTTATAAGGAACAAACAAAAAGAAAACGTTCATATTTTTTTTTAAATTGCAAAACTATGGACGTGCATTTGATGTACGTTTTTTCTGCTTTATCTGTTTTTTATTATCAGTTTCACGTTGGATATGTGTATTCTTTCTATTTACTAGTCCCCTCCACGTTGTAAGCATGACGTGCCTTCGCTTATTAATGGGGGAAGAAGAGTTGGTATATAAGCGCGACTGAAACAGAAGAGGTTGTCTGTTTTTGAAAAAAAGAAAAAAAATGAATTTCTTAACCTTCGTTGTTTTCTTTGCGATGTGTGTGGCTTTTCTCGCTGTAGCTGTGGATGCAGCTGAAGCACCGTGCCCGGTTTCGTGTCAGCAAGGATCAAAACGTATATGTTGCGGTAATTGCAAAATAAATGATCACAGTAAGTCGACAAAATAATTACTAAAAAGAAGATAATTTTATTCGCAACATATCTATCTTATGCGAATTAAAATCTCGATCATTTTACATTTTTTCGAATATATTATTTTCGGTATGGAAACAAACTTTTAATGTAATTAAAAACTTACCACTGTTAATAAGATTCATTTGAAAGAATCTGGAACAATTCAACGCAATTTTTTTAATATTAAAAAATTTGCGAAAGACATTGAATTATTTTAAAAGATATTCGAAAAATCTAAAAAGTTTTGAAAATATTATAAAATAATTTAAAGCTTGTAAATATTTATAAAAAATTGTTAACAAAATGTATATTTTTGATGATTTAGTAGAACAAAATTTAAAATGTTTTTACGGATTTTGAGACATTTGAAGAAAATAACAAAATTTTGCAAAATAATTTGAAATTTGAAAATATTCTTAGGAATTTAAAAATGTAGTTATTGGAGATTTTGAATAAAAATTTTTAAAGTCTTTTAAGAATTTTAGAAGATTCCAAGAGGTTTGAATTTTTTAAGATTGCTAGGAAAATTTTTGACGATTTTTTATTCTGTAACATTAATTTTAAGAGAATATTTGAAAAGATCATAAAAGAGTTTTCAAACATTTTAGGGAAAATTTGCATCGTGTGAAAAGTATATAGAATTTTTGCAAAAATTTCAAAAATAATTAAAAATTTGAAAAGACATCAAAAAATTGAAAACAAACTGTAGATTATTCAAGATTTCCCAACTTAAAGTTTCGAAGCTCTTTGAGGATTTTGAATTTTCTTAGGATTCATGGGAAAATATAAAGTGATTTTTTATTTTGAAAAAATAATTTAACATAATATTTAAGAAGAATATAAAACACCTACAAAGATTGCAAAAATTGTCAAAAAAGAATCTGGAAGACTTTACAACAATTTTAGGAATAATTCGAGTCAGTTTAAAAGGTATCTACGAATTTTGGAAGTTTTGAAGAGATTAAAAATGTAAAAAAACTGCAAGATTTACCAGAATTTATAAAATATTTAAATTTTTTTTCAAACTTTCACGAGTTCTAAATATCTTTTAGGTTGTACATGTATTTGCCATGAGAAACACACACACACACACATTTCTGGAAAAATTTCAAATCATTTAGGCTTTATTTTTGAAGATTAAAATACATTTTACGTATGTTAAGAAAGATAAAACTTACCTACTTAAATAAGTTTACAAAATTTAATGAAATAAAATGTTCCCTTTGGTATCCTATTCCTACTCCCGTTCTCTATTCAATTGAAAATTCTTGATTTTGGAGAATATTGAGTAGTAAAATATTCAATTTACAAGATCTGGTTTTCAACGAAGTGGCTAGGTCTAGTCCAACAGTAAATTGTCGAATGCGGCTTTGAGGCACGTCCAGGTATGTATAGGTCTCTCCAGTGTCAAGATGTCCAATAACACTTATATCCACAAGCTCAGGGTTTTTGGGAACGCCAACAATCTTTCCTTTCTTCAGATTAATTTTGGCAGAATTGTCCAATCCAAAGTTCATCCCAATCCGTCCTGTGTACTCCTTGACGATATTTATAGCAGTGTTAAGTTTGCTTTTACTAAAGGCATAGATCTTCAGGTCATCCATATGAAATACATGAGTGACCTTATGCTCGCGTTGGTTAGTGTCACCATACAGATATCCAGAAGAATTTCGTAGTGCGAGAGATAGAGGCAAACGTGTGATGCAAAAAAGCTGAGGGCTCATGTTATCGCCCTAAAAGTCGCCCCTCTGGAAGGTGACGTTGTTCGTTGTCACACGATAATTTCCAGATGAGGTAGTAAATCTAGTTTTCCAAAGGGGCATCAATCTCTCTATGCATCTTACTATGTGTGGATGCACCTACAAGCTTTTGAATAGACAGATGATAAGTCTATGAGAGGTTGAATCGAAAGCTATCCGGTAGTCAACCCAGGCCATCGAAAGAAATCGCTGATGGGCTGCAGCGCCTTTACAGACGCACCTGTCAATTAGCAGCTTCTCTCGACATCCTGCTACACTTTTTTGCGAGCCATTTTGTTCGTACATCTCTCTCCACACAGCCTAAATTCTTCGGACGATCCTGTTGTTCAGGACAGTTGTAAAGGTCTTATACAGTGTGTACAGAAGAGGGAGAGATGGATTAGGAAGAATCAAAAGTTTCTCAAAAATGGAACCAAGCGCAGCGAGGTAGAAACTTTTTGGGGAGATGTATACAAGACCCCAAAAACACTGGAGTTGAGAAAAGATACCAATAATATCATCCGCTTCAAGGAGCTTTGTGACATCCTCATAACATTTAAAGAGGCATGTCCATAAATCACTGCCGAAGAGGTGAAAATAGCACATACTAGAGGCCTGAAGGACTTTTCTGCTACAGGACCAGGTTGTGCTAAGAACTTTTGGTGGAAGGAGTTCACTTCCACACACACCAATATTTGGCCCGCATATTCACCCCATATTTAAAGTTGGAAACGCCTATTTCGCAGTGTCTGGTGTTAGGATTTACCCCACTTCCATCTTCACATATGTCGTTACAGGTTTTCAGTGATATGTTCTCTTCCGTCAATTAAATTTAGATTTAGCGACAGTTTTCTTTAGCGGAAAAATTAAAATAATTCTCATGCCTCAAGTTGTCCAACACAGAGGATTACAGGCCAATAACTTGTTTGTATATACTGTATATACTGTATAAGACCTTAACAGCTGTCCTGAACAACAGGATTGTCCGAAGAATTTATTCTGTGTAGCGAGAGATGTACGAACAACGTGGCTCAAAAAAAGGTGTAGCAGGATGTCGAGAGAACCTGCTAATTGACAGGTGCATCTATAAAGACGCTGTAGCCTATCAGCGTGTCCTGTAAGTGGCCTGGATTGATTACCGGAAAAGCTTTCGATTCAACCTTTGATAGACTTATCATCTGTCTGTTGGAAAGCTTGTAGGTGCATCCACACACAGTGAGATGCATAGAGAGATTGATGCCCCTTTGAAAAAATAGATTTACTACTTCATCTGCAAAATTATCGTGTGACAATGAAAACGTCAACTTCCAGCGGGGCGTCTTTCAGGTTGATACCATGAGCCCTTTACTTTCTTGCATCACACTTCTGCCTCTATCTCTCGCACTACGTAATTTTTCTGGATACCTCGGTGGTGACACGAAGCAAAGCGAGCACAAGGTCACTCATGTATTTCATATGGATGACCTGAAGATCTACGAAAAGATCTATGCGAATGGCAAAGATCCTCTCCTAAACATGGTCAGGAATAATGAGATGACTGGCAAAGGAGCGTTCCTTTGCAAGGCCGCGTAGCAGGCGGCGGAGACCCTTCTCCCTTGGCCTGAAATTTAACATTAGAAGTGAGGAAAGTGAAATTACTCCATCTAGATGCTTTACTTCTGAAAGCTGAAGTAAAGAAAGCAGAAGATGAAAAATTCCACCAACAGCTACTCGACAAGAAAATACACGGAATTTTTCACAGGAATGTAGCAAAACAATCCTTGTCGAAGAAGCAAACTTTTGCTTTTCTCAGATCATCAGGGTTTAATTCAGGTACAGAAGTTTTCATTTTCGCATGTCAGGACAGTTTCATTTTCATCGTAGTATACCATGACTGCATTTTATGTCAAGAAGTTCCTAGCGATAGGTGCAGAGCGTGTGATGCAGGCGCAGAGTACCTAGAACACATACTATCTGGGTGTCTCGCCCATGCGGGAACATCGTATATCTACAGACATAAAACGGCCCTAAGAGTTCTTTATCACCATCTTTGTCGCTCTTACGGCGTTGGCCGCGACCCTGCCCTGCCGAACGCTTCAAGGGAGAAAGAGTCAATTGTGCAATACGAGAAGTGACAAATTTTCTGGAACTACGATTTTCGGACAGTAGTCTCTGTTACACACACGAGTTGGTAGCTCTAAGAAAGCATCCAGAGGCGACTGTTGTCACCTCCAACGCTTGCGGCCGCTGTGCAAGGATAACAGCGGTAAAAGGCGAACTCCAAACTGCACCATGTTCCTGATTTTGTACCTGAAGAATAATCGCAAAACATTTCAAACATCGTAGTAAAATAATTTATAACATCTTAACCTCATTAGTAAACTTGACTTAGTTGTTAGTTCGTGGCTTACGATGAAAAATCAGGTTCACCCGAGAACAAGTTGAAGAAAATAATGATGACAGATGCCGCCATTTTGGAGATCTAAATAAGAACATCGAGCACATAATTGATGGCTGTACGATGTATGCCTCGCAAGAATACACGCTTAGACATAATGATGTTATTGGGACAATTCGCCATCAAATTGCCCTGAATACTGTCTTGCTGGAGAAATTAAATCCTTACTGCAAATATAGCCCAGTTGAAGTACTAGAGAACGAACACCATCTCCTTTACTGGGACAAGACTATTCTGACTGACCAGCTAGTCAGACGCAATTATCCAGATATCCTCTGGTCAGATAAGCGTTCTCAACACGTGTGATATTGTTCCCCAAGGTCTGAAAAACAAGATCATTTACGTGATTGAATTCTTGGCACCAGCCGATGGTAATATCACGGCGAAGGAGGAAGAAAAATGGGCGAAATAACAAGCACTTCTTTTCGAGCTGAGCAGACTGTACCAAGGCCACAAAGTCCATCTTGTAGTTCTCATAATCGGCTGTCTTGGAGATATGAAAGCTTAATTTATTATCCAAGTCAACAAGATTACTGCTTACCAGCGTCAGGCTCATTCCATCGCGAATCGGATGCAAAGGGCTGTTCTTCTGGGATCGCTTCATCTGGTCCGTAAACACTGTTCCTCATAACATTCTACAAAGATTGGCAGTTCCAGAGGTGAAACTTTAATCTCCAACTGTCCCGCCAAGTGTAAGGTCATCCGCGGCTAGAGACCTGACTCCAAGGAACAGTGTTGCCCGATGTTATCACGCGTAAATTTTCCGCTCTTGCTTATTTTCTAGGACAGAAGAAGCAGGAGCGGATGACGTACACGTGCAGGTTGCGTCGCGCTTGGTTGCTTCAAGGAACCATGTTCATAGCTTCCGGAGCCTACAACTTCTCACATAATAATAGAATGACGCTTGATGATAAAGTATAACATCTGTTAAAAATATCATCTGTGACTGAAACACAACTTTATAAAAATTACTGAAATACATTTTACCTATATTAGGTAATATGATGAATCAAAACTTAACTACATGAAACAAATTTAGGACAATTTATGGAATATGTGTAATATATTAAGCAGAGTGATCATTCGGAAGAGAATATTTTAATGTATGTAAAGTATTTTACGTATTAGGTACATCTGGATCGGTAAAACTGTTATTCAAAGTAAAAGTAAAAACACATAAACCCAAATAGTTATCAGTTATCGATAAACTTAGGAATTCTAAATCTGAAGATCTCGGAGCAAAACGTTACCCCATGAGTAAAACAAAATAGCCACTACTACGATTACTACCCTTATAGCATGGAGCGCAATTGGAACGTTTCCGTGACGTGTAAAATGTCCACCCCTTTGGAACCCTCCAGGGACGTTCCAGCAATGTTCCGTGCTATTAGGGTAACAACGGAAGTTACCTGTTTTCATATGAAGAAATTACGTAAGGGATCTTTTAGACGTTCCCTATTTTAGATTTTATATTGAACTATATTTTGTTTTGGGAGTTAACGACATTTTAACTGTACTTCAATTATTTATCAGATTAGTTCTAAAAATTTCACAGCGAGCCGGATTTGAGCAGAATCTGTTGCAAAATACAGAATACAGTTTATTTCTCTAGAATAAGGAAAATTTTGATGAATTAAAATAAGAATTTCAGCAATTAGGCATAGTTTCAAATAATAGTTAAAAATACTGGTACTGAATAATAAAAAATATTTTTACTTTCAGCGGGAAAACTTGTATGTCTGCCGCCATAAAGTAAGGAACTGGAGCTAGGTCATGGATTCAAAATATTATTGACGCGATACAGGCAGATTCTTCTCCATTCTTCTTCTGGATCTTCAAAATCTTTAATGTTGAGTTATAATGTTCTTTGTATTTAACTCCAATGTAGTTTTTCGATGTTCATTCCGGAAACAATAAATAATAATTGTCAAAAATTCAACGTATGTGAAATATTACTGGCGTTGCCAAGGACTCTGAGCTTGTGGACATAATTGTTATTAGAAATCCTAACACTGGAGAAACCTATACATACCTGGGCGTGCCTCAAAGCCGCATTCAGGACGTAATATCAGTAAATGAGTCCTTCCGATACAAGCATCTTCTTCGATAGATTTGGTCTTTTAATCTGTCGGCGTTAAACAAGGTATCTACGACTAACATGCTTGCTGTCCCGGTTCTTCTCTACTTGTTTGGGGTAGTTCAATGGACAAAGAACAAGCTCACGGCCCTTGATACCACCACACGTAAGATCATGCGTATGCATAAAAGCTTACATATCAATTCTTCAGTTCCGTGATTATGCACTTCACGCCGTCAAGGCGGACATGGACTTCCGAATCTCCAGTGTCTTCGTAACCGAATTGTTCTAAATATAGCTTACATCGTTGCAAATGGCAGAGACGGAGATCAAGAGATGCTATCACTGCTGTTAGGGCGACGACTACCTGGCAGGGAAATGCAAAGGTCCTAGTCGGGTAAAGTGCTGTTGGACGTGCGACAGGAAGAGGCACAGGGGTTTGGATAGCGCCAGCACACCACAGTGCTGCCTCTGCGCTGAAAAAAGGGAGGACCCCCGACAATGTTTTGGGCACCGTGAGGTGCTCCATGATTCGGGAGGCAGTTCCGCTGTGGTGATCTAGGAAATGACAGCGAGTACGAAAGTAATTGATTTTTCTTCTTGGCCCCTCTTTAAGTTGGTAGTGTAGTTTATGGATGGATCCTTACTTAAAACTCAACCAATACACAACCTGGTCGTACGTCGCGGGTGATCATCCATTCGAGTGCTATTCGCGCTCGAAACCTCAACATTCGGACTCATCCCGAGTCTAGATTCGTCACGCAGCTTTGCTGATGCATTGCTTTGCTTTGCGTGCATTGCTGATATGAGCAAATTAAGCAAACGTAAGTAAAGCGATGTGATTTTCATATGATAGGACAGACAAGACCGCAAAACAGAAAAATAGGTTTCTAGAATTCATATTTTTAACCAAGAGAAAATTTCAGCAATGAGAATCACGAACAAAGCAACGCAGGTAAATATTTTGAAGTCGACGTTGCTTTAAAATACATGGCTGAGATTTTGTTTCTAAGATCTAAGCGGTTAGATATAAGGTTAAGCGTGTGTAGCCGAAGACGAAAAAAATAAATAATGTATAATAATAATATCAAAGAATATTTTCTTAAGGAACCGGGTGAGTTGCAAATATTGTATGATGCTGGATAGAACCCAGTTATGGATCGGTCATAACCCAAAGACCAAAATCGGGCAGGGTAAGTTTAGGCCGGTTAGAAACCACTTCTATCCGATTTCTATACAGGTCCTGTCCGACATCCAAAGCTAGCAGGGTACCATCTGTGCAAGTCTCACTTTTTCTTCTAAAAAAATTGTTAATTTAACCATGCAAAATTTTGTGCACTTCAGTAGAGCGAAAATAAGAGTAAGACAAGTAATGCTAATGTATTCGTGAAAGCTGGAAGAGCTTTAACAACAGGAAATTCAGAATTGAAGAATATATCAGGCGTCAACGTTTTGACCTCTCATTTTAAATAGTTTGCATATGATCAAGTGGACTTAAATATGTGAAGATTCATGGCCCGCTTTTCCACAAATCCTGCAATACCTGTATATAATCCGCGAAGAACCGTTTCTTTGTTTGTTTTTTCCAATATTCCGAACACGTCACCATTGGACGCTGATAATACAATTTGTTCTTTGATAGGGATGAAATTAATGACAGTATTCAGTGTTTTCAATTGAATTGGTTTGCCAGGAGGAAAAATGTATTTTCGAAGTTCGAAGATCCGATTCGGATTATTGTGAGGAATAAATCGAACAAATCTAAGTTCTTCAAGTTTAAATCCAAGTATGGTTGTAGAACGATGCCTGGCAGGACGAGACCTGGACCTGGTACGAAGAGGCAGATCGGTGGGAGGAGGAGACCCGGCAGAAGAATGAGGTCTGGCAAGAGAAGGATTCCTTTCTGGTGAATATCTTTAAGAAGAAGAAGAAGAAAAAAAAGAAGAAGAAGAACAATGTCCGTAACGAGGAACGCCAGGAATAGGTTCGCCATTAGGCAAACACTCAAACTGCGAACTTAACTCTGCAACAAGAAACAGATATCCACTAATACAGAAAATATTTAACGTACTCTCAGACTAGATGGATCTATGAATTAACAATTTTTCAAATTAAATTTATTCAGGGAAAAGATCTTCTCGTTTCGCTTCGCTGAGATTCGAACGCCAGGTCAAATGATTTCCGGTCAGTTGCTCTAACCACTGAGCTACTCGAGATATCGAAGGAAGAATCCTTTTTCTGAAATACGATTCATCTTAGAAGATGTTATATACAATTCAATTTTACTGGGAACTTGTATTATCATCGAAGATGGTAGCGATCGATCAGAAGAGAAATCCTTTGATCCATATTGTAGATTTCCATTTTCACAGTGTGTGTGAAAGGATTTCTCTTCTGACCGACCTTTAACATCTCCGATCATAATACAGATTCCTAGTTGAATTGACTTGTATATAACATCTTGCAAAACAAAGCATATTCCAGAAGAAGGATTCTTCCTCTGATCTCTCTAGTACCTCAGTGGCTAGAGTGCCTGACTGGAAATCAGTTATCCTGGCGTTCGAATCTAGCAATTTGATACATTTTTCAAAATTTGCGTGAAATTTGGACATTTATCAATTTTGACATCTGATTCTTATTCTGTGACTTATTATCCACATGGGCGAAATTTTCAGATTTGATTAGCGAAAAGTGAGCCTCTGAAGAGTGGCAGAAAATTACTAATTCGAGTCGTCGAGTTATTTCCTAAATACAAAATGTTGAATTAATTTCTAGGTAGAGAGAAAATTATTTAGCACTGTATATAATAATTCAAAAAAAGTGTTAAGCATCGAAAACGATGTCGAGAAAATTCGAGATTCTCTTGAAACATGTGCAGGTGAACTCAAAACTTCATGGAGATCGAGAATCTTGAATACAAAATTTCGGATTTTTGACTCGAGGTTTCTAAATTTTTTATTCGGGATTCTCAATCTCTACGAAGTTTTGAGTTCACTGGAACATGTTCCAAGGAAATCTCGCATTTTCTCGAAATCGCCTCGAATGCATCACTATGTTAAATTCTAAGCATATATATTCAGAATCTTCATAAGGTACTTTTGGTGTGAAACATCTAAACTACTTCAAGCGAATAGAATTTCAACATCGAGGAAGCCCACATGACACACTTTGCTATGGCTTCATCACGCTCCCGAAGATATTCTTGGACACGATCAAATACAAGCAATAGAAATTATTTATAGTTTAGTATCAGCATCTGCGGCTGAAGCATCTGGAAATATCAAACTAGTAACTCACAAACACACTTTTACATGCTATAAGAAAGTTGTTGCTAATGCACAGCAAGAATGCAGGTTTGATGCACCATTCATGCCCTGTAAATCTACAATGATTTTGATACCGATAGAGAAATCTGTTCCCGACTTCCGCTTCCCGCGTGAAAGTGTGTGGCAGCGGTGAAATTTGGTGCTGAGTTTTTCTGATAATTGTGGTGAAATTTGAGGTGAGTGGATTGTGGATGTGTGTAGGGGGGTTCGTTTGTGAGGGACCGATTGAGAGATTGAAAGATTGACAAGGGGGTCAGGATATTTTTGGGAATCAAGACAGATTTGTGTGGAAGTTGAGGTTAGGTGGATTTGAGGTTTGTGACAGGGTGGGAGGACCAGGTTGGTCGTAGCGTGTCTTAGCAGGGCAGGGTAGAGAGGGAGAAAGGCAAGGCAGGTAGACGCGGCGGTAGATGGAGACAGAGAACGATAGAAGGCGGGATTGTTTGAATTGGATTCATGGCTAGCGGAGCGAATACTAGTACGGAAAGTAGGGATTTGGATCAGGAAGTTTTTAGTACACCGAAAGGGGAAAACAAAGAAAGGAGGGCAAGGGGAAAGTGTGGGAAAACGGTAGAAAAGGATAGATTGAGGGCGAAAAGCGTGGGATCAATTGAGGCATTCCTTAAAAGGGAGAGAGAGGAGCGGGGAAGCAGTGACGACAAGGAAGATATAGGGGCAAGCTTGAAAAATCCAAAAATGTACAGATCGCCGCCGGAAAAACATAGCTTTGTTGAGAAGTATGAGAAAAATAAGGGGACAGAAAGAGGCACAGATGAGGATAAAGGTCCGATGGAAAAGGAAAGATTGAAAGAGACGCGCGAAGTGATGATAGAAGTAATGGGGATGTATGAAGAAAAGCAGGAGAAAAGGGTGGAGGAAATAAGGAAAGAAAATAAAAAAAGAAAACTTAGGAAAGAAATGAGGAAATGGGAAGAAGTCAAGGAAAAGCTAGAGAAAAGGATGCAGATGTTGGAGCAAAGATTAGAAAAGAAGGAAGAGCCTAATAAAAAGGTAGAGGAGTTGGAAGGTAGAATAAGAAAATTGAAAGCTCAAACCGTGAGTTTGGAGGTGGGGAGAGTGGGAATGAGGAGAAGGAAAGGCTGAGGAAAATAAAGCAAAGAATAGAAAAAAAAGAGAGAAGAAAGAAAAAGAAACATAGTGATGAAGGGTTTAAGATTAGAGGGGAAGGAGCTAAGGGAAGAAGTGGAAGCAGTACTAAAAAGAATTGATGCTAAGGTAGAGATTGAGAAAGTGCGAAGTGTTGGAAGGGAAGAGCAAAGAGGGGAGAGAATGGTACTAGTGAAACTGAAGAAATGGGAACATAAGAGGGAAGTGATGACAAAGAAGAGGATGTTATGTGGAAGCTCGGAGAGAATAGAGGATGATTTGACACAGGTAGAAAGGAACATGCAGTATAGGTCAAGGAAAATAGCGGAAGAGGAAAGAAAAAAAGGAAGAAAAACATGGGCTAAGTATGGGAGAGTATAGGTAGAAGGTGTATGGTGGAATTGGGATGAGGACAGGGAAGAGTTAGTAAAAAATGAGGTATCGGGAAACTAGGAGAGAAAGGAACAGGAGGTAAGGAAATAAGAAATATTAAGAAACCAAAAGAGACAAGAAAAAAAAGTAGGGAAGATTGGAGGATATGCTACTGGAATATAGCAGGCTTAAAAAGAAAGGATAGGGAGTTTATGAGAAACTTGACACAATGGGATGTCTTAGTAATGATGAAGACGTGGTTACATGAAAAGGGATGGGGAAGAGTAAGGGGAAGATTACCAACAGGTTACAAATGGCAGGTTCAAAATGCAAAGAGTCAGAATAAAAAGGGTAGAGCAACGAGAGGAATGGTGATGGGAGTAAGGAACGAATGCACAACAGAGAATGATATAAAAGAGTTTAAAGAACATAAAGAAGGATTAATAGTAGAAGAGGTAAATATGGGAGGAGAGAGGTGGAAGATAGTGGGGGTTTATGTGATTGGTGATATGCAGGAGGAAACAGAGGAGATGAGAGAACTGATAAAAGAAAATAAGCAAGAGAGTAGGCTAATAATAGGAGGTGATTTTAATGCGAGAACAGAAGATAGAGGAGGAAGGGAATGGGATGAAGAGCGAGGAAGAAAATCCAAAGACAAGATACTGAATGGGGAGGGAAAGAAGTTGTTAAAGAGCCTAGGGGGAATATACACGTTCCGTAGGAAAGAGGGGAAAGGTAATTGATTATGTGGCGGTGGACGACGAAGTAAGAGAGAAGGTTAAGAAAATAGTGACGGTAGAGGGAGAAATGAGTAATAAAAAAAAGGCTAAAAAGGAAGCAAAAGTAAAAAGAACAGGAAGAGAAACAGTTCAAAGAAAAAGTCAGGAATTTAAAAATGGGGGAAGGAAATATAAACGAGGAAATGGAAATAATGGTAGGAGAAATAAAAGAGGCATTAGAGTGCACAAGCAAAAGAGAAGTTAGTGAAGGAAGGGATAGAAGTGGATGGGATGAGGATTGTAAAGAGAAGAAGAAGGAAGTGAGAAAGGTATTAAGAAAATGGAGAAAAGGGACAAGTAGTGAAGAAGAATATAGGAGAAAAAAGGAGTATACTGAGCTGTGTGATCAAAAAAAGAGGAGGAAAATAAAAGGTGTGAAGAAGAAGCGGAGAAGACTAGGACGGAAGAAGAGGTTTGGAAGGTGGTAAATAAAGAGGGAAGAAGAAGGAAGAGAGTAAACGAGGATATTGAGATGATAGAATGGAAAAAATATTTAATGAAATTACTAGGAGGGGTAGAGAAGAAAATTAGAAAAGGAGGAAGAGATGGTAGGGAAACAGATGAGGAGGAGGACATTACAAGAAAGGAAATAGTCAAGGTATTCGGGATGACGAAAGATGAAAAGGCATCTGGTATAGATGAGATTCCAAATGAAGTATGGATATATGGGGGTCGGAATTGAAGGAATGGGCATGGATAATGTGCAATAGAGTATGGAGAGGAGAGGGTTTGCCAGAGTTATGGAAAGAAGGATTAGTGATACCAATAGTGAAGAAAGGCAAAGGGGAGGAGGTTAAAGATTATAGAGGAGTTACACTAATGCCAACACTGTATAAAGTATATGTGTCTGTTTTATCGGAGAGGTTAAAAAAAAGAAGTTGTGGAGAAAAAGATAGAGCCACCGAATCAGACAGGGTTTAGAAAAGGGATGAGGGTAATGGACAATATATATGTTCTGAACTACTTAGTAAATAAGAGGATTAAAAGGGAGAGAGGGGCAATGATAGCAGTGTTCGTGGACTTGAAGGCGGCGTTTGACTCATTACACCGAGGCCAGATAGAGAAAGTTATGCTGAAAAAGGGGATAACAGAGGGATTAATAAAGAGAGTATCGGACATTTTTAGAGAGACAAAAATTAAGGTAAAGGTAGGAGAGCAAGTGGGAGATAGTTTCTGGTTGGTGAGAGGGGTAAGGCAAGGATGTCCTCTGAGCCCAATTTTATTTAATATATTGTATTAATATCAGACTTAGAATAAGAAATGAAGAGAGAAGGTTGGGGAGGAGTTAGGATAGGGAACGAAAAGATATATACACTGGCGTACGCGGACGATATAGTGTTGATGACAGAGAATGAAAAAGGGATGGCGGGCTTAATTACGGGATTAGAGAAATTCTTAGATGGAAAAAAGTTGAATTTAAATGTAGAAAAGACAAAGATATTGAGGTTTAGAAAAGGAGGGGGAAGAAAGAAAGAATGGACGGGGAGATGGAAGGGGAAAAAATTACAAGAAGTAAAAGAGTTTAAGTATTTGGGATATACCTTGCCAGCAAATGGAGATCATAGAGCTCGTATAAGAGAAAGGGTAAAAAAAGCAGCAGGGGTAATGAAACAGAGATGGGGAATAGGAAAAAGAAGATTTGAAAAAAATTTGAGAAGGAGAATGTGGTTATTTGATACGCTGGTATCAAGAAAGGTTTACAAGAAAGGTATATAAGCTGGACGCTAGTGCTAGACAGGAGGACGCCGGGATATATGGTGAGAGAAGAGGCGCAAAGGGATAAATTAAGTACTAGAGCGGAAAAGAGGGCATGGAATTTTGAGACAAAGCTGAGGGAGGGAAAGGGAGGGGAGTTGGCATGAAAGTGTTTGATGGAGGTAGAAGAAAGGAGAGGCAGGGCAACTGAATTAACGAGATGGGAGGAAGAAAGGAGGAAGTTCTTTAAGGCTAGAGATATAGAAGACGGGACTGGAGTCAACTTTGAAGAAGTGGAAAAAAAGGAGAGAGAAAGACAATTGATAGAAAGATGGGGGATGATTGAGGAATAAAAATATAATATATGTTATAAGATGATAAAAAAAAGGAGTACCAAAGTATTTAGAAAAGGGTTGGGGAGAGAAAAGATGGACAAGAATAGCAAGATTTAGATTGGGAAACGAGGTAAGGGCAAGTATGTATTGGGAAAAGAAAGATAACAGGAAGTGCAGAATATGTGAATGGGAAGAGAAAACATGGGAGCATGTATGGGAAGGATGTAGGAGAGGAATGGAAGATACAGGAACCTGGCAAGAAAATGTGGTAAGGATTCTAGGGGAGGATGGTTTGGGGGAAGAGTGGATGAAGGAGTCAGAGGATGCTAGGGGAGCAATTGAAAAATAATGAAAGAATGGATGCAAAAAATGTCAGAATGGAGGTACAAGAGAAGTGAAAGAAAAAGGAAACGGAAGTCGCTTAAATTAGAAGCGTAAAGAATTGTAAGTAAGGATTATGTAATAGCATAAGTAAATTAAGATGTGTTTGCGTTACCGCTCTCTCTCTCTCTCGCTTGCACTCTCGCTTTCGATCACTCGCTCACTCGTTCGCTAACAAGTCCCAAATTGCGCTATCGTCAAAAATAGATTCAAGACGTTAGATATAAGATTTTCTGTAAATAGGTGTAAATAATTGTAAACAGTAAGGATACGTTTTTATAAAACATGTAGAAGGAAGTCTTGTAAGAAATGGAAGTGTACTGATTACAACAGAATTGATGTTTACTATGAAAGTAATAATATCGGATCAGATGAAGAATACAGAGATATAATAAGATCTGGCATTGTTAGACCACGAATATTCTATAAACGGCATCCCTCACAAGAATGGAACAACAAATTTAATCCATTCGTTTTTAACGTTTTAAAATCAAATACGGATTTTCAGATAATCACTTAAAAATATTCGTGTACTGCATACGTTGAGTATGTCAATAAAACTAATAGAGGAACCAGCAATTTACAAAGAAACATAATAGAAGTTATGCATGAACAGCCGGAATTTGATATTGTTGAGATAACTCGAAAAATGAGCGTTGATATGCTGAACACTGTTAAGATGACGAGTCAAAAAGCTGCTTGGTATCTTCTCAGAGAACCAATGTCTAAATCTTCAGTCGTAGTTCAATACATCAACACCTGTTGGCCAATAGAGCGACAAAAAATTTAAAAAAACTCAAAAACAGATAAGTTAACTGAATGATGACTCGACTGACATTTGGAAGGAGGATTGGTATGATAAATACCAAAATAGGTCGGAAGAATTGGAGGGTATTTCTCTAGCACAATTTGTTTCCAAATATACGAAAAATAATCATTCATGCAAATGAATAAATTCATTGGGACAGTATATAATAATTATAAAAGGTTATAAGAATGGAAGACGTGAAAAACAGAAAAGTTTAATAAAATGACGCGATGGCGCTACATTATTAGCTTTATTGAAACAATGAGGTCATATTGTGGAATTGTAAACATAACGTAACCTGCCTTAAGTTGAAAATATTAAATCGTGAAAATCCGGGAGGATTTCAGTCTATTTCTTTAGGGGGAAAAGTTATTTAGCAAATTTGCACGTCGCTGGATACCCAGGTAGCCGGGTGGTAATGCAAGCTTTCAGTTGATTAATATTCTTCTAAATTGAATAATTATTTCTGTGATTCAAAGAAACCTGGAGGGATTGATAAAAGATTGAATTAAATGCGTCCTGGTCAATTCAAAAAATCCAACTCATTGAAGCAAATAAATATTTATTTATTGAAGAGTTAATCAAATTCCAACTAATCTGAACGTCTTGAGTCAGGGAAATCATTTCCTTGAATATACGGAATATTTATTTTAATCAAGAAAATACAGTCAAAGAATTCATTTCCTTTAGATCAATAAAAGATATGTGCCTTTGTATTGATATACAAATTACTACTGTGGAAGTATTGCATATAAAGTCAGCAAATATTTTTTTTTAAAGTGAAGCTAAAAAGACGAATTTTTGTAAAAAGAGTTGAAAATCCAAACAAAAAAATTTAATTTTCTGCCCATAAAGACCCATAAAGAAAATTACAGAGAATGAAATTTTACTTTATTTTGCAATACCTGAAAAATGTGTCCAATTTTTGTTGCACTTTAATAGAGCGCAAACACAGCAAAACGCCATTTCTCAAAACTACGATGATTTGATTTTGTTTTGAGTTGCAACAAAAATGAGACACTGTAGAATGAAAATGCATCTATGTTCATGTTATAGTTTCAAACTTGAAGTATGCAAATTCTGAGAAAAAAAATCTTATTTCGAGAGCATAAGAAATGAGCTGCAAGAAAAATGGCCCCGCTGTTTTTCTGGAAAGAGCAAGACTAGTAATGTAAATGTATTCGTTACAGCCAAGGGAGCTCCAAGGAAAGGAATCTTGAAATCAAAGAATGTCACAGTTGCCAATCCTTTGAACTTTAAGTTCAAAAAGTTCACGCATAATCGTGTGGAGTTAACCGTGTGAAGAATTGTGGCTTACACAATTGCTACTGTAAATTTCTGTTCGATTACGTCTTTGTTGCCTAACGGACATTCTGCGATTTCTTTCCGGGTCAGTTCATTAACAGCGCCGGTGTACATGTTTATTTTCACCCGCTTTTCCACCAATTTGTCAGGATCTATATATATTCCACGAAGAAGCGTTTTTTTGTTTGTTTTGTCTAATATTCCAAATACGTCACCATTAGACGCTGATAATACAATTTGCTCTTCGGTAGGGATGCGTTTAATGACACTATTTCTAGTTTTTAATTGAATTGGTTTATCAGGAGGAAAAGCGTATTTTCGAAGTTCGAAGATCCGGTTCCGATTATTGTGAGGAATAAATCGAACAAATCTAAGTTCTTCAAGTTTAAATCCAAGTATGGTTGTAGAACGTAGACTGGCAGGACGAGACCTGGACCTGATACGAAGAGGCAGATCGGTGAAAGGGGGAGTCCCGGCAGAAGAATGAGGTATGGCAAGAGGAAGAGTCTTTTCTGGAGATTCTCTTTTAGAAGAAGTAGTAGAAGAAGAATGTCCGCAACGAGGAACATTAGGAATAGGTTCGCCATTGGGCAAACATTCAAACTGCAAACTTAACTCTGCAACAAGAAACAGAGGGTTACATTTTTCAAGGTACACAATCGTATGTTGTTATATCAGACTTATGGAGTGGAAGCTTCTAATGTGTCCCCTAAGGGTTTACATTGTTCTTGTATCTCTTCCCTATTTCTCCACACGCCCCCCCCCCACGCACTCACTTGGTGGTAGGAGTGGGACCTACAGTTTAAGGTGGGTTCCGAACCACCAAGAGCAACAGCCTTAAGTACTTAGAAAACCTTTTTCTCTAGAGGTACCGGTCCCACGAATCTCCGGAGATAAACAACTCCCTTGCTAGGCAAGTGTTCACCGCATGGGCCACCGAGACTCTTCCAGAGTGCGAGGCGGGAATCGAACCCGCAAGCCGACGGAGTGGGTCCAAAGCCTATGCCTTAACCCCCACGACCATCGTCCCACTTATATCAGCCTTATGTAATCTAATATATAATAATGTTATTAGAATTCATTTATGTATATTTACTCGCTCCAAGTTTCTTTTGCGATGGCATCTGTTTGTTACCTGATAGGTGGCGCAAGGTCATCGAAAACAATGGACAATATTTCGAAGATTGATCTGATACATGTATATGTTATACTATGAAATATTTTTTTGAAAGAAGGTAAAAATTAAGTTATACACCTAATAGAATGGTTAACGTGCCAGATCTCGAGGAAAAATAATCGGTTCGGTATGTTCTATTGTTTCCAATATGGCTCAAAATGACCATCTTTTCGAATTTATATCAGGGTATATGGAAATCCTGACGTATAGGAATATTTTGGAGGCACAGGACACAAATTTGGGTTGAAAATTCAAAAAGGCGAAAATTTGACTTAAGACTGAAATCGAATTCGTATTTTGAGACTCGCAAAACTTCCTAGTTATAAAGTTTACGAAAATCTACTACTTTGATACAATTGACATAATTTTGAGTCAGCTTTAGGTGTTCATATTCATTGCCTCGAAAACCCCCAAATTTTAGCGAAATTTGGGAATTTTTGTAATTTGATAATGTAGAACTAATTTCTCGGTAAAGAGAAAGCCATTCAGAACTGTATATAATAATTTTCAAAAAGTAATAAACGTGGAAAACGTGAAAAATAAATGTTTTGTAAAACGACGTAATGGTGTAACATTCTTGACTCTATTCAAGAAATAAGGAGGTCCTGTTTTCAATTTCCAAGTTTTTTTATATACAGATTCTATAGATTTTGACGTACTTGAGTGACGGCCGATTTACGTAAAGCTTAAAGAATATTCAATAAAAAATATAGATGTGTCATATATTATCATATTCACCAACAGAATTGAGGATAACCACCAGGGATAAACCCAGATTGTAGACAATCCTCATGTTCCCAAATCGGAAAAGAAACTTCTTGATGTAATTTAGAAGAATTTTTTTAACAATATAATTGAGGAATATTCTAGTGCTCCATCAGATTTTATAATATATACTGCAGTCGCTATCTCTTAGATTAAATGCATCAAGTTTGTCCTTCTAAGATTTGATAAGAAATTTATAAGATAATAAGACATTTGATAAGAATAATTTTTAATGGAAAAGTTTGGCCATGTACGAGGCAAAAAGTCCAATCACAATTATATTATTCAAATGAAATGAAAAATTAAAAGCAGAGTAACTTCCTAGAATGACTGATCCTATTTTTTTTTTAAATGCAATATACTTCGACTCGAAATATTAGAAATTTGAAGTGTTTAATATTGAAATTGTTACGGTATTTATAGTGATTTCATTCAAAATAATTCGCTCCCCTCGTCCCTCAAAAACTACGCCTTCTTCCACGTATTGAGAGAATTTGAGCCTACATTACTTTTCTGGGGATTCGAGGGATCAAAAATAGCACAAAATTAACGTAGTTTATGGTCTGTCTCTGAACCTGTGTCTGATTTTTAATTAGTGTATTATACTTCATTCTAGAAAATAATACAAATGTAACATTCTTAGCGTAAAAACATATATTCGAGGCCTTCATACATTTCTGAACAAAATTCAAAAAAAGGAGCTTTAGGTAGAGGAAACTGAGGGGGAAAAAAAACAGATGACACAATTACGAATTAGCGTATTCTAAAAGCATCCAAGTTTCCTCAAAAATGAATAATTAGGGCAATAGCTTTATTTCTGTTTAGAAGCTTCCATTATCCAACATTGTTAAGGCAATAAGGTTAAAAATAAAGCTAAAAAAAGCCAGGCCAGAAAACATTTCTATTAGAAATTAGCTGTTAAAACAAAGCAGGCACTTGAGCATTAGTTTAGGGTGTCCTAACACGAGAAAGGAACGAAAGTTTTTGAAAATAATTTATTGGATCACGAACCGCACACAAAAAAATTGTTTTTTTTTTTTGGTTATGTTTGTTGAAGGTAACGCAATAATATTACTTCTCACAAAACTTTGTGGAAGATTCGGACTCTTCCGGAAAGAAGATAGTTCTGTCTATGGTTCACCTGCTTCCGAGAAACTGAATCCCTTTTATTCCGCGCGAATGCGAAATTTGTTTCCGCATTATGCAAATTCCATTTCAAATAAATCTACATAAGTCCGAACATTTGGAGGAAGGTTGTCCCGAATGAATCCGATGGACTCCGCAGGAGTTTCTGAAAAATTTCAATCCGAATGATTCGCCGAATTCAGTACATTTCTTCAAAAGTCTCGAGCACCCTGAGGACACAGAGCGATCCCAGGACAACGAGCTTCTACATTTTCTTGCACATTTTTCAGAAAACTCTCACAGACTTATCATCTGTCTGTTAGAAAGCTTGACAGTGTATACACAAATAGTGAGATGCATAGAGGGACTGATGTCCCTTTGGAAAAGTACACTTACTATCTCGTGTGGAAATTATCATGTGATAACAAACAACGCCACGTTCCAGAGAAGGCAATCTGTCGCACTAGGTCATTCTTCTGGATACCTCTGCGGCGACACTAATCATCGCGAGTATAGGGTCACTTATGTATTTTATATGGATGACCTGAAGATCTATGCCTCTTGTAAAAGCAAAGTTCAAACTGATATGAATATCGTTTAAAAGTACACATGAGAGATTGGGATATCAGTAAATGAGTCCTTCCGAATCAGATAAAAGCATCTTCTTCAACAGATTTGGTCTTTTAATCTGTCGGCGTTAAACAAGGTATCTGCGACTAACATGCTTGCCGTCCCGGTTCTACTCTACTCGTTTGTGGTGGTTCAGTGGACGAAGAACGAGCTTAAGGCCCTTGATGTCACCACACGTAAGATCATGCATATGCATAGAAGCTTACATATCAATTCGTCTGTTCAGTGATTATACATCTCACGCCGTCAAGGCGGACGCGGACTTCTGAATCTCCAGTGTCTTCGTAACCGAATTGTTCTGAATATAGCTTACATCGTTGCAAATGGCAGAGACGAAGATCAAAAGATGCTATCACTGCTGTTTGGGCGACGACTACCTGGCAGGGAAATACAAAGGTCCTAATCGGGTAAAGTGCTGTTGGACGTGCAACAGAAAGAGGCACCGGGGTTTGGATAGCGCCAGCACACCACAGTGCTACCTCTGCGCTGAAAAAAGGGAGAACCTCGGACAATATTTTGGGCACCATGAGGTGCTCCACGATTCGGGAGGCAGCTTCGCTGCGGTGATCTAGGAAATAACAGCGATTACGAAAGTAATTGATTCTTCTTCCTGGCATCTATTGAATTAGTCGAGAAAACGGGTTGAAGTGTATGTGCCTTAAAATCAGAGAAAAAAGTGAGTATTCTTCAAAATTTATTGTACCCGCACTTGTTACCATCCACAGTTTTTAGCGTGACCCCCACCTCACCCCGTCCCTTTTTAAGTTGGTAGTGTCGTTTATGGATGGATCCTTACTTAAAACGAAACCAATAGACAATCAGGTCGTACGTCGCGGGTGATCATCCATTCGAGTGCTATTCGCGCTCGAAACCTCAACATCCGGACTCATCCCGAGTCTAGATTCATCACGCAGGTAATGCCGTTGGTCAAGTCAATAAGGTAAAAAATCATGTATCATGCATTGCTGATATGAGTAAACTAAGCAAACCTAAGTAAAGCGATGTGATATTCCTATAACTGTAAAGATTAATATGCCGTATCTCAACGAAAAAGAATCGATTCGAGATAACCCGGAATGAATATAAAAGGAAAAAATGAAAGGTAAACGTTGGCGTAAGCATTCCGTTTGGGGCTAGGATATCTTGGAATCTTGACTTGCAGGAAAAATGTGGACACTTCATTCACTTTTAGGACATGAAAATCCTTTATGTTCACCTAGTCCAGTCTTTGGGCACAAAATGATGTTAATTTTTTGGCCTGTGTAATCATGTTGTCATAGTCTCGGCCTGTCTGTGTATGAAATGGATGAGAGGATGCATATAAACGAGCTCTCCTGGGTAAGACGAAATGATCCCTATAGTGGCCCAGCTGGATCCAAAACGGCGGCTAGTCAACGAGATTGTTACTACCTCGAGGGTCACGTCGGCCCTGAAGTCTTTTTGTCCTCACAGGTCTCCTGGTCCTGAAGGTATATATCCGGTCTTCTTACAGATGGCTGGAGAGATCATCATAGGGCCGATCGTGAGACTAGCTAGGGCTTGTCTGTCACTAGCATATCTTCCGACGGTATGGAGAGGTACGGGAGTAGTCTTCATTCCGAAAGCAGGCAAGATCGGTTATACTTCAACCACGGATTTCCGCCCCATCATCCTCATCTTATCAAGTAGGTCACTTCACAAGGAGCAGCAAGCTTATAGGGCTAGTCACTCGACTCAGTCGGCCCTAAGCAAAGCAGTAAGCCTACTCAAAGGACAACTGAAGCAGAAAGGCCTGGTTATGAAAATCTTTCAGAATATCGGACGAGCCTTCTACTGCACCTCCAGAGGGGTGATAAGGGTATCCATGATTGCACATGGTGTACCTATCGCAGTCGTGGAATGGAACTGTCCCATCTTAACTGTGAATGTCTACAGGAAAGCCTTTATCGCCCCTACTGTGGTGCAGCAAACACTGGGCATAGTGATTTATTGGTGCAAGAAGACTAGATTATCATCGGTCAACCCAAGTATGATAGATGCGGTTGTATTCACCGGACGGTATAATTTGGGAACAACAAGTACACTAAAATTGGGAGGGCATTAACTGGAAATCAAAGAACGAGCTAAAGATATAGGAGTCATCCTAAATAAGAAGCTTCCATGGAAGAGGCACCTGGAAAACAAGTGCAAAGAGCTTGTAGCAAATCTATGGCTCTGTAGGAGAGTGATAGGGAAAAACTGCTTGCTACCAGATTTTTGAAAATTTACGCCGATACCACGATTAGGAAAATAGGTCTAATGCTCATAAAATCAAGGTGAAGTATATATGATGCCAGCAAAATTTGATGGCAAGAAAATATCATCGGAGAAACTAATAATATCAATGTAATTAAAAGTAAAATTTAGTCAAATAAGTGCGAAATGCCTTATCATTTACGGGTCGACATATGTCTATTTCAATTACTGAAACTTGCATTCCAGATTTCCTTCTTAAAAAATCGTTAATTTAACCTATGCGGTAATTTAACCTATGCAAAATTTTTTGCACTTCAGTAGAGCTAAAATAAGAGTAAGACAAGTAATTCGAATGTATTCGTGAAAGCCGGAAGAGCTTTAACAACAGTAAATACAGATTTGAAGAATATATCAGGCGTCAAAGTTTTGACCTTTAATTTTAAATAATTTGCGTATAATCGTGTGGACTTGAACGTGTGAAGAATTATGGCTCACACAAGTACTACTCTAAATTTTTGTTCGATTATGGGGTTGTTGCCTACTGGACATTCCGCTATTTCTCGCGGGGTCAGTTCATTAACCACTCCGATGTACATGTTTATTTTAGCCCGCTTTTCCACAAATCTTGCAATATCTTTATATAATCCACGAAGAAGCGTTTCTTTTTGTTTTTTCCAATACTCCAAATACGTCACCATTGGGCGCTGATAATACCATTTGTTCTTCGTTAGGGATGGGTTTAATTACACTATTTATTGTTTTCAATTGAATTGGTTCGTCAGGAGGAAAAGCGTATTTTCGAAGTTCGAAGATCCGGTTTGGATTATTGCGAGGAATAAATCGAACAAATTCAAGTTCTTCAAGTTTAAATCCAAGTATGGTTATAGCACAATCCCTGGCGGAAGGAGAAGACTCGGCAGAAGAATGAGGTCTGGCAAGAGGAAGAGTCTTTTCTGGAGATTCTCTTTTAGAAGAGGAAGGAAAAGAAAAAGATCCGCTTCGAGGAACACCAGGAACAGGTTCGCCATTATGTAAACAGTCAAACTGCGAACTTAGCTCTGCAACAAAAAACAGAGGGTTACATTTTTTTGTTAGGCAGGAATAAATAATATTCTTGATTTTGTAAAAGTATGTATTTTACATATATTTATCTATAAACAACCCTAAAGTTGCGGGAGTATGGCCGCTAAACGAGAAGGTTACATGGCGCGACTGCATGCTCTATAGTGAAAGAAACAACCAGACATCTCGCGCTTTCCGCATCATCTTCTGCGAAACCGTACCGATAACCTTCAAAAGAGCGGTTATATGAGCGGGCCACCTACTCTACAAATAGACAATAAGCGATGCTTTCAGATCAGGAGAAACATCAACATCCAGGTTTCTCGCAAGCCCAAAGATCTGGTTGAACTGGATGATGCGATTCGTGGATATTTCCAGAAGAGTCCGACCTCTAGGAGGCTGGGCGAGACAGCACGCGTTCAACATTCAGTATTCGATTAACTTATTCAACATCTGGCAGAAATTTTACTGCTAGGTTGCAACAGTTTACGTGCGAACTTCGGATCCCTTATCACACACTGGACAAGACAAAGCTGCTGACGATGGGAGCGCTATACGATACCTTGGTGTTGAAGAGACCTATACATACCGGGGCGTGCCACTGATTCGCATACAGGACGTGACATCTATAAAGAATGCTCTCCGATGCAGATACGAATGTCTTATCTGACAGATAATGTGAAGGATCATTTGATGTCATATGCGATTGAGCTTGCTTTCCTTAAATCACCCGGATTGGTGTCGAACAAGAAGGGTTTTATTTTGGCGTCACAAGAGGGTGTCATTTTCACTCTACCATACAGTTGCCACAATTTGGGACAATATATTCCCGATGATAGCTGCAGAGCATGTCATGCACATCCCGAGCACACAGGACACATACTATGTAGTTTTCTATCTCCTGCGGGATCGATGCAGATCCAAAGGCACAATGAGGCACCAAAAGTGCTTTATTACCATCTCTGTTACTCCTAAGGCATTAGCCCTAATACCGCGCTGCCAAACGCTCCTAGAGAAATATGTTACATATGTTCAACTCTAAATAATGGGGAGAGAGCCGAATAGAGAGACCCAGCCGATGCAAGTACTCACTTAGGAAGAACTTTGCTCAGCATTACTTTGGCCAATTAAAAACCGCCAATTACTTTGGCGAAGACTCGTCTTCAATATCTTTTCTCCAGCTGCGAGACACCGACTGATTAAACCTGGGTGGGAGATGCAATTAAATTCTTTATGTGGGGAATATCCAGGATTATCTCAACAATCATGCAAAGCTGAAAGTAAATTGTGAATTTCTCTTTTCTTTTCTGATAAGCCAACATTAGATGATTTTCCCAAAACCCTTTAGTGACAAATATCAATTACTCAGAACTGAGGAAAGATTCTTCTTGAAGCCATTTTCACACTGGAGCTCAAGAATACTCTCCTTAATGGTTTTCAATAATGCGGACAAAATCACGGAAAGAGATTTGTGCTTATGAAAATTATTTAATACTTGAATGTGCTTTCTAAAGAAAGAAGCTTACTTGGATCTTCAATCCGACCTCATTCGAAAGCTCATCCAGTAAGCCGTATGAGTTTGCAAAACACAATTATATTCAAAATTAAGTGACTGACAATTTTTAAGATTTGGCTTCACTAATTCTAGAAATAGAAACTATTCCCAGAATGAGTTCAGGAACTTACACGAATTTAACAAAAATGCGTAAAGAGCAAGATTAAAATTTGATTCCGCTGCTCAGCAGAAAAAATTGAAACAAAATATCGTTATTATGCGATGAAATTAAAATTCTTTGATTTTTCCAAACACTGGAAACTGATCGCCTTCTTCAATGCGAACTACGAAATCACTTTTATATTGCACGAAAGCACAACACACTCCTCTAATTTTGTATTTACTATAAGAAGATGTAGAACGACTCATCGTCGATGTCTTTCTCTGAAATTTTAGTCGTTTTCAAGGATAAAATGACCAAATTCCCTCTTTCAAGTCAGAAAAATATTAAAAACAGAAGTTTCCTCCCCAACTGAACAAAAATTTTAAAAAATTTCCCTCTTCCAATTAAGAAAAAAATAAAAATGCAAAGCTTCTACCTCTCTTTTTCAGATAAAAAAAACACAGAATTTGCCCCCTTCAAAACTCTGAACATTCTAAAAACAAAATATCTTCTAAACAATAAAACCAGAATCTCCTCCCTTGGACCCGGTAAGAAGGCTTGCATAGACGAAAATTGAGAATTTAAAATAATAAAAAAAAGGAATACAACATACAATTATATTGTTTAGTCATTTTCGGGTTATGTTTGACCACGCCAAAACACAAGAAAACGGCACTGAAATAAATTGCACTTGGCTTTTCTCTGTTTCTGCTGGAATACAAGTGACGGGAGGAAAAATCAGGTTTGAGGGAAAATAAATTTTTGAATCACCATCAATTAAACTTACCTATGAATATTGTAATTGTTTCTTCGCTGTAATTTCAGGACTTGATCTCCTTCATGTTTATTTAGGTCGACTGTTCTCTCGTCATGTTTCCTAAAACAAAAAAAAGTGAAAAGATTATAAAATGAATCCAACGTAAATTAAGTATTATTAAAATAAATTAGACTTACAATTACGTACCTATTATCCAAAAGGGTGTGAAATTCTCATGAGAGAAGATGTGATGAAAACACTGACATTATTTTAACTAGGCACAGGAGCATAACAGAGGTTATGCCGAGATTGGGGGAAGTGGCGCGCCGGCGCGCACTTTTCAACGGTTGACAATCTCAGATTGTCAATCTGACACTCCGAAGATACTTAAATAGACTATAAAATTATGGTCTACCCGACTATGAAGAAAGAATTATGGATGGTAGTTGGTACGATTTAGAAGTTCAAATTGACAATTTAAACATTGACACACCAAGTTTGACTATCCATTTTTCTCCGTGTATTGTGTAACGCGGCCTTTTTCTCATTATAATAAAAGAGAATACTTGGTCCCTTAAGGTCTCGCACATTTCTTAAATTTAAGCATTTTCTCATTCAAAATAAAGGGAGAATTTCTGAATTAATTTTGTCGGGAGTATTATTTGTAAACACACAAAGGGTCAGGGTATATACAAAAAGTCAAGAAATCAATATAAAAGGCGGAGAATTATGACAGGTCGAGAAAGGTCGCACGAAAGTTGGTCAAAATATCCATCCGAAAAAGGAAGTCGCAACTATGAAGGACATACAATTAAATTTATCTAATCGAGATTGTTAATAAATAAGAAATCAGAGCAAAAAGTAAAGAAGGTCATAAGGTAGCAGCGAGCCAGACGCCGAATTAAATGCTACACATATTAAAAAAGTAAGGAAATTACAAAGTTGATTCAGATAAGGAGATGAATACGAAAATATAATACAAGGACTTGGCTAAGCCACCGGAAAATCAAAATCCTACCTTACGATAATTCACGACGCTCTCCTTCTCCACTACTTGACGCTTCCTTACAATTATGTGTCCAGGCTCGCAGCTACAAATGCGCTACACATGCGAACAATTCTTGCACGCACGGAGACCGACGGGCGTCAGATTGGCTATTTTCTTAGGCACGAGTTCTTCGGGATAGGAATCCAGACCACGGCATTCGAAGCCTCTATTCTAAGAGACGGTTGAACTCCTAGGCGAGGATTGGTGGATGGAGCCTTGCGGCTGGCAGATGTAGGGTGGTTTTACATACAACCCTCGGAAGATTTTGAGAAACATAGCTTCAGGGTAATTCTCTTGAGCATGCCCGCTCCCGGAACTTGCCTAGGATCTTGGACTATCGGTAGTACGAATTCGCAGAAAGTAAGAGCAACCTCAAGAAAGTGAAGTGATGGTCTCTGTACAGTAGAAGCCTCGCTGAAGAGGAAGCGACAGCTGACGCTAATCGATGACTCAACGAGATGGACGAATTCTTGAGCTTCCCGACTGAAGACCGCGGAAATCTTCAGAATAATGCGAACAAAAATGAAACAAACGAGTCAAAATTTTACTTAATTAACTTAAAGAAATATAATGTATATAATATAACTGAAATTAAAAGAAAGGTCGGGAGAGAGAGGGAGGGACATTCCGAGTAACAGTGGGAAGTATCCCCACAGATCCAACACCCAAAATCTCTCGTCTCTCGCAGGAACTGGAGGGTGTTGGGGTCGATGCGGTTGGGAGGGGAAATCTGCAGGTTGAGGAGGGAAGGCTCCTTGGTGGAACTTCCACTGGATGAGGGAGAAGGTCGAGAACGGGGTTGATAGGCGTGTTTAGAGAGCGAGGTGGAAGGTTTAGGAGGATACGGAGAGCGGTTTTTGGAAGGAGCTCTAGGGACACTTCGTGAGGGGTATAAGTAAGAGGAGGTAGGGGAATCTCGAAGAGGGCTTGAGGAACCTCTAAGGTGCAGAGGGAAGAGTGTTTGTGACAGAGGTTCCGTCTGGGTATTCTGTTCCCTCTGGTGGATGAGGCTCTTAGAGCTGGTGGCTTTGTCCCTGGGCTGGAGGCAATTCCTCGGCACCAGATGGCAGATGGTCCTCGCCGCTCCAAGTAATCTTCCTCTGAGGGAATTTCGGACAGGGTGGCTGTTTGGCGAACTTCCAAGGCCCCATTCTGTACTTTCAAGGTCTCCTGGAAAGCCGTAAAGAACCCCGGTTGGTCTCTCTCCGTGGCCTCAATAAATGGCCGGAACCTCTCGAGGTGTTCCCAACCGTCGGGATATTCGTCGTCTGACATTTTGGGATCTGTATGTCGAAAAGGGGTTGGTGGTTACGGTTTGTCGGTAGGGTGTGGTATAAAGGGTTTCAAATCTTCTATATGGGCTTTGCCCGCGGACTTTTGGTTTAGCTCACTAAGCTCATAAACCGTGGGGGATAGCACCCTTGAAATTCTATAGGGACCATGATAACGGGGGCATAGCTTAGCAGAGATGTTTTTTATTTTCGACGACGGGATTCGGGAACGAGACAAAACCAGATCTCCTTTGTGAAATTTCATTTTCCTGCACCTGAGGTTATAATATGCAGACTCCTTCGCAAACATATTGTCCAAATTTGTGATCACCCAGTCCCGCATGGATTGAATCTTTTGCATAATTTCGTTTCAAGACTCTGGGTTCAGGGAATCTATCCCAGAATTAGCTTTGACTCGTTTCCTAAGCGGACGTTTTAAGAGATTTCTTTTTACGGAGTTCGCTTGGGAATGGTAGGGAGGAGTGTTAGTGTGAAAAATATTGAACTCCTGAGTTAACTGAAGAAGAGTGTTATTAAAGAATTCGGTCCCGTTGTCGGTAACTGCTACTTGGTGTGTTCCCCAGCGATTAATGACATATTCACAAAATGCGCACTTAATCCTCTTACC
Organism: Andricus quercusramuli; assembly: GCA_932178445.1. Classification (NCBI taxonomy): domain Eukaryota; kingdom Metazoa; phylum Arthropoda; class Insecta; order Hymenoptera; family Cynipidae; genus Andricus; species Andricus quercusramuli. Next base: position 9,012 of record CAKNXH010063560.1, on the reverse strand, counting down.
CGTCGCCATACGTGAGGGTAGTATTTCCACCCACTTTGCGAACAGATCCGGAATCACCAGGATGTACTGGAATCCGGATTTACTTCTGGGAAGGAAGCCCATAATGTCTGCCGCTAGTACGACCCATGGTTCTTCTACCACGCGATGCCTCATTAATCCTACAGGTCGCCTGTGCTCGACTTCACACATTTGACAGGTTGTACAACTATTTATATACCTATTCTCATTCCTGTAATAGCCGGGCCAATAGTACCTTCGCGAAAGTAACGCGTCAAGGTCGTCAACAAAATCTGTCACTAAAGTGTTAAGTCGGTAGTGGTACAACCTATTGCCTTCAATTTTCCAGGTAGGGAATCTATCCGGAAAGTCAGATACGGTTTGGAATCGTCTGGTATACCAGGTCGGGATTGCTTTTCGGTTCTACACCGCCCAAACTCTGCGTAAGAACGTCTCCTAATCCGGCATCACTCGCGTCTGTTTGAAGTGCGAAAGGAATGTCGAAATTGGGACAGGTTAGAACGGGAATTTCTCTGCTAATGGGAGGGTGGTTGCCTACGTCAATAGTATGTTTTATCAAGTCTGTTAGTCCGGGTTTCCCAGTAGGTTTTGGTAGTTCGTGATTTAAGAAGTCTTTAAGAAAATCAGTTTCTTCTATAGAAAGTTCCGTTAGTCGGCAACAATTTTCAAATGAATTCTCCTCTGTCTCAAAATGATATATCTGATTTGGGTTGTCTTTAAAAGTCCGAGTCTGGTTGTGAAACTCTACGTTCAATTTGAATATTTTACAAAAATCTAGGCCTATTGCGAAAGGGACAGGTAGTGAATTCAAAATCCTGAGGGCTATGGGCTGTGTACGACCGTGAAGTTCGACTGCGGCAATGAATATTTACCTAAATACATGAATATTTACCTAAAGAACAATAATTTTTCAATGAAATAGTTAAATTTCCACAGAGTAGATTAATTTTTAACCAAGTAATGAAATTTTTAACTAAAAATATAAATTTTCTACCAAAAAAATTGTTCACTAAAATATCGAATATTCAGAAAAATAGTGCAATTTTTCGAAGAAGATGTATTTTCAACTAAAATGAAGAATCTTCAACTGGAATAGTTAAATCTACATTTAGAAAATCAGTTTTCAACCAAAAAACAACGAATTTTCAACAAAGTAATTAAATTTTCAACCAACGATAGGAATTTTTAACTAAAACTAAAAAAACTAAAAATGAATTTTAAACAAGTAGTTCGAATATAAAGCAATTAGTTCAATTTTCAATGAAAAAGAGGAATTTTCTACCAAAAAGATGAATTTAAAAATAATAGATGGATTTTCAAGCAAGCAGTTGCATTTTCAACAAAAAACCTAACTTTTTATTCGAGCAGTTGAATTTTTAACTAAAAATATAAATTTTCTACCAAAGAATTTTCTTACAAAAATATCGAATATACAGCAAAATAGTCCAATTTTTAATCAAGGAGTAGAATTTTTGACTAAAATGAAGAATCTTCAACTGGAATAGTTAAATCTACATTTAAAAAATCAACCTTCAACAAAAAGACAATGAATTTTTAACAAAATAATGAAATTTTCAACCAAAGAGAGGAATTTTTAACTAAATCCACAAAAACTAAAAAAATCCGTTTTTAACAAGTAGTTCGAATATTAACCAAGTAGTTGAATTTTCAACAAAAAGATTAATTTTCTACCAAAAAGACGAATTTAAAAATAATACATGAATTCTCTACCAAAAATATTAATTTTCCACCAAAAAAAACGAATTTTTAACGAGATAGATGAATTTTTAATCCACTAGTTGAATTTTCAACTGAAAAAGATAAACATCCAATGAAAAATGTATAGTTGAATTTTCAGCTAAAAAATTTAATTTTCAACCAATAAAACAGAATTTTCGACAAAATAGTTAAATTTTTAATCCGGTTATTTTCAACTGAAATGAAGAATCTTCAACTGCAATACTTAAATTTTCAATTGCGAGTTTTTGGTGCTACTTATGATTTTTTTTGTGGTTTTTTTAAAATGCGAATTGTTCCTGATACATAAAAACTACCCTATACTGATAATTAAATGTTTGAATAAATTGTTCGAACAATTCATTATTGTTTTTAGCAATTATCTCTTAGAATGGTGATAGAAAGTTGCGTTTTTCCCCCACTTTTTGTCCTATTTTTAATTGAAGAGAGGTTCACTAATAATAGTTCACTAATGTTAATAAACCTAATTGTTTACCAAATTTATTATTAATATTAATAACATTATCTTTGAACGATGCTAGAAATTGCAGTTTTTTCTGAAATTTTTTAACTTTTTGTTCACTTATCACTTGGAGTGATTCCAGGAGTCTATTAATAATTTTGTTATCAAAAATTCGAATCTTTTCTACATCTTCTGGAAAATTCTGGAAAAGTCCAAAAATTACCTTCAAATCATCTAGAATTTTTTTTGAAAATTTTGCAAATCTTATGAAATACTCTTTTTAAATTAATTTTTCAAACAAAATTATTGTTAGTTTTTCTAGGAATTTTGAAACAACTTTCTCATTTATTTAAAACCTAGAAAAAAGTTTTTAATTAATCTGGAATTTTTTGAAAACTTCTAAATATATTTTAAACTTACTCCATTATTTTCCAATGTAATGATTATTCAATTGTCATTTATTATTCAACAAATTTTTCAAATTTAAATATCCTCTTAAAATTAATTTCTCAAAATAAAAAATCCTTTATAATTTTCCCCGAAAAGTTGAGGAGATTTTTTTATTTTGTTAAAACCTTTGAAGATCCTTAAAAAGCTTCCAAATATTATTTCGAAATTTTCAAAACTCTAAATTTGGTTTCTTATTTTCCGAAATCTTTTCCAGTTTCAAATTAAGTTTGGTTCATCTCAAAACTTATAAATACCTCTTAAACAAACTCAAACTTTCTCTAAATTGATAATTGGTCAATTGTTATTTATGCATCTGATTTCAATAATTTCACTTACATATTAAAAATTTGTTGAATAGAACAATTAAAATTGTAACGTTAAAATTTTTAATCTAACACTCTGAAATATTAACGATTCAAGGCTTTCTGTTTCAGATATTTCAGATTAAAATTGTTTAGTTTTCAATATTTGATTCATCATTGCTGATTTTAAATGGAAAAAAAATATTGCAAAGTATTGAAAAAAATGTCTTCATTAACTACACAATTTCAAATTAAATGGGTTACAAATGAAATATTTTAGATTGAAACAATATTTGAATCTAATTATTCGAAATTATTTTAGATTTCACAATAATTTATAAAGTTTCAATCGAACTTCCATCGAAGTTTCAACTTTTGTGAAATCATTTTTTTGTGTGTGAAGATTTGTAATTTTCTACAATAATTTACGTAAAATGAAAAGTGTTTTTACAAAATGTCTGTTCATCTGTCTGTCTGTTTGTCTGGCTGTTTGTCCGTCTGTTTGTCTGTCTGTCTGTTTGTCTGTTTGTTTGCCTGTTTGTCTGTTTGTCTGTCTGTTTGTCTATATGTCTGTTTGTCTGTTTATCTGTTTTTCTGTCTGGCTGTTTGTCTGTTTGTCTGTTCGTTTGCCTGTCTGTCTGTTTGTCTGTTTATATGTTTGTCTGTCTGGCTGTTTGTCTGTTTGTTTGTTTGTCTCTTTGTGTGCCTGTCTGTCTTTTTGTCTGCCGGTTTGTCTGTTTATCTGTTTGTCTGTCTGGATGTTTGTCTGTCTGCCCGTTTGTCTGTCTGTTTATCTGTCTGGCTGTTTGTCTGTTTGTCTGTCTGTTTGTTTGCCTGTCCGTCTGTTTGTCTGTCTGTTTTTCTGTTTATCTGTTTGTCTGTCTGCCTGTTTGCCTGTCTGTTTTTATGTCTGTCTGCTTATCTGTTTGTCTGTTTGTCTGTCTGTCTGTTTGTCTGTCTGTTTATCTGTTTGTCTGTCTGGCTGTTTGTCTGTTTTTCTGTCTGTCTGTTTATCTGTTTGTCTGTCTGGCTGTTTGTCTGTCTGTCTGTTTATATGTCTGTCTGTTTGTTTGTTTGCCTATTATTGTATTGAGATTCAGTATGCTCTTCAACTGTCTTAAAATGAAGGTCAAGTTTGTTAGCTAGCCATTTTGGATAATACATATTCTTACAAAAAAGTACATGTTTCAACAAAAAATTAAGTTGCAGAAATTTTGTACTTTGTTGTAAAAATTTTGTCTACCAGTGTTTCAAATTAATATTCTCGATAATTTTCGATGGAATATAAAAAAATTTAGAAATATGTTGTGACCTATTTCAGAATAGTTTCCCCCACCACTCACGCTAGCCGTGTTGATAATTTTTCAAACGGCAACGCATGTGTTCCCATTTTATTAACTGGCCTTCCTCCTATGAGGAAAACACGAGATAAGAATCAAGTGTTTGAAAAAGTTTACTGTCCTCAATTTTTTTTTACACTGGCTATGCGCACGGACAATGAACTTGGGAGAGAGAGTTGGTATCTACAAGACCATAGTCCGACAAATTTTTCGGGGGGGGGGGGGG
>CAKNXH010063559.1:105066-136081 GCA_932178445.1 Andricus quercusramuli | reverse complement strand
TAGACTGGAAATCAGTAATTTATGGTTATTTGTGAAATTGACCTTTGAAAATTCCTTCACTCTGCATATAGGTAATACATATTTTCCCCCATCAGCAAACTCGGGCTACTGTATTGATGCGCTCCAAAATGTTTTATTCTGCTCAGACAACGTGAATATACATTTTTTATAAATTGGTGATTTTAATGCTCGTGTAGGACCTAGCACTCTGCAATGGTCGTACATTTTCTGATAGGCTGAGTCAATTTACCTACCTAACGAAAAGAGGCTGCAGCACTATTGATTTAGGTTGGTTAGTTATCGATTGCACAAATCTTGTTAGCGATTACTCTGTGCACAATATTTCGGACCAATCAAATCAAATCAAATTTACTTGTTGCTATCGATTTCAATATTGTGCTTAAGGGTTCTAGGGATAGAGAGCCTACCGCATTTGGCGGCTTAGCAATGTCTGTAGAATGAATCACGAGGCAGCGAACACTTTTTATGCTGCTTTGTCAAATTTGCCGCTTATATTCAATAATGATTTCAACGCTGATTTTTTGTATAATAAATTAACTTCCTCAATAACGCAGTGCGCTCGTCTAGCTAAGCTTTAGGACCAACTTAATTACCTGGCTGTAAGTGGAAAAATTATTATAATTTTGATCTCATTTTATATCAACGCCGGTCCAAGGGTCAAATGTGGTGAGTCCTACTCGGAAATAGTCGACGTGACGCTGGGGGTCCTACAGGGCGACAGCTTCAGTCCTCTCCTCTTCATTCTTTTTGCGGCTGATATTGTGTACTTTTATATAAAGATAGGTATGCAGGGTGTGTTGCTGAATGCTGTCAGATCTCTAATTATGCTTCTGTTCGCGGACGATATAGTTATCTTTGCTACTTTTTGAAACGACGATCGCGACAAACTGAAAGTTCTGGAGGAGTATTGCGATCAGAATAGCCTTCAGCTAAAGCCAACAGAAAAAATTGTCCCTTCTTATAGAGCCGGTAAGTTGAAAAAGCTTTGCCCACTTATGCGGAAAAATTAATCCATTCTTGAATTATTAACACCTACACGTACTTTGGAACCCTGTTCTCGACAGTACAATCAGCGCCGGGTGGTATCCCGATCGATTACTAAATCGATTTAAAAGGACTTCTAGAGCCATATTCAAGATGAAGAAAGCATTGAAACATATATGCAAGAGTAATAATTCTTAATAAGTTATAATATATTATTTAAAAAACATATCAAATAAATATTACATTACAAAAGTATAAGAAAAAAAAGAAGGAAAAATATATTCAACGCAAAATACTGACTGATAAAATAGATAAATAAAACTTTCCACATTTTCTTCTAATTCTGAGTTGATCCTATAACATTTCCTTCACACCACCCATACAGAAGAAATAATTTACATATAGCTAAAGAATATTTTGTAAAGTTGTTCCAAACTTGTAATTACCAAAAAAAAAGTTATTTTCACAAAATGCAAAGTTATTGTGTTAATGACTTTTTCAGAGAAACCTTAGGCTATATAATGTACTCCTAACACTCCATTAAGTTGGATTAAGTTGGAGTTGGAATCCACAGGCTCAAGTATTTAATAATGTTGAAACTTTATTTCTTATTTCATTGTATTACTTGAATTTTTCTACTTATTTCAAGCTCCACCTGATCTTTCTATCACGATTTGGGGCTGAGATAAGGTCCTCCTCTATAATTAGCTCCGTAAGCTACCATTATTTAATTTTTCAATTTTTATGACACCTGCATTTACAGAAAATGTCAAGGAAATCGCCTGATTTTTGTAGCCTAATTTGTACCGATTTTTCAACAAAATTTAACGCGTCAAAGTTCACTATCGTGAAATTGAAGCATTGAACATTTTTGAAACCTATAGTAGATGAGCTTCACAAGTTTTCCGATTCCATCAATCGATTAGAACCCCATATCCAGTTAACCACAGAAATTCAACAAAATAAAAAATTGCCTTATTTGGACCTACTAGTTTACAAAAAATCTGATAACTCATCAGAACATGAGGTTTTAAGAAAACCCTCACATACAGATACCTACGTGCCTCCATCCACCACCACCCATCTCAAAAGCAATCAGTCATCAAGTCCTTTGCATGTAGAGCTGTGTCCATATCAGATAAAGACAAATTGAACTAGCTGTGAATTCGATCTCGAGTGTTTCCACTTTGTTTGTATTTATAATTATATGGTACTCATTTCATGAGCACTTTGCTTCCCGTTAGCAAATGTATTTGCTTCCTCATACAGGAAACATTAGTTTTTTTTCAATAATAGATAAACCAAAGTCTTATTTTGATCAATTTAAAAATATAAATTTACAAAGAATACAAAATTACAAAATAATACAAAAAATGTGTTTGGTGCAAAGACAAATCAAATTTTATATTCGAAATGATAATTCCTCGAGCTGGAACAGGGAAGGGAAAAGTTGTGTCGTACCCTATCCCTTTCCCAGCTTTATGATTTCTTTACAAAAATGGTCAGTATTATTTTATTTGGAAATTTATGAGCAAAAAGTCTTTCCTATTTATGCGTCAACTTTGAATTATATCAATGAAAAAGTTTTTCGGTTCGAAAAATAGATGATTCAAATATTATAAATGAGTATAACTTCCTTGATCTTCAATAAAGTGTATTAATATTCTACATCAATCGATTTGCCTCGAATCAAGGAATCTTTTCCGTTCTTGCATCAACTATGAATTCTCTTAGTGAAAAAAGATTTACTTTGAAAAGCCGATTTTCAAAGTATATAAAGTACCATAACTTCACTACGCTTTGATAAAATATATTAATATTAGGCCAATCGATTCGTCTCGAAACAAGAAATCTTTTATGTTCTTGCATCAACTTTGAATTATGTTAATGAAAAAAGTTTTGCTATGAAAAACTGATTTTTAAAATATTATTAAGTGCTGGAAGAAATGCAGCAAATATTTTCAGAAATCCTTCTATCAGTTTCAAGATATTAATCGGCAAAATAATCCCTCCAAATTTCATCAATTTATCTGCAACCGTTTTCAAGATATCGTGTTCACAAAAAAGTGTGACATTACAAAGCTTCCTCCACGAGGAAGCAAAAAGGACTTACAAAAGTTCTAAACAACTCTAAAAATAAAGAGGAACCTCACAGTGATCCGGAAAAATATAAAATGCATTGAACTTGTGGAAAAGTCTATATTTGAGAACCCGCGAGAGCGGTAAGCCAAGGGACAATGGATATATTACTAATCCGATTTGGCTTTCCGTCGGCAAGATTCGTAGTTTTGCACACGATTGAAACCCGAAACACATAATTCTATTATAATGAATCATCGTGAAAGCATTAAATATATTATATTGTAGCTATCTTATCACATCTCCCCAAAATCCTCATGACGTATTTTTTTCTCCCTTAGACATCAGTAGTCTTGACGCTTCAAAGGATGCTTTCCGTGCCGCGTCGTGGCGGCGCAGATGTAAATCATTTTTTTAATTCAAAGTTTTGCAAATGGTCAAGACTTTCAATTACTTCAGCCAAATAAAATTTACATAGTAGAAGCAAACTTTTTCTCAGTGCATGAGTATTGCATTTTCTTTACTTTCTTCATAATTTTGAATGTTATTACAAAGTATATTCGTTTCTTCTGCTTGAAAGTTCAACTTGTTGGTTGCTAGTGACACTGATTGGTTAAAAATCAATTTTTTGATGAAAATTCAAATATTTGATTGCAAATTTGACACTTTGGGTCAAAAATTTACCTCTTCTGGTTGAAAATCTTTGTTGGTTGAAAATTAAACTTTTTTTTGCCAATGCAACATATTGTGACATGAAATCTCAAGAATTTAAAGCATTTCACATTGAATTGTATATGGTATCAACATTAGTGGTGTTTAAAAGAATTTATTTCACTACCATCCCCCTAGTTTTGTGAAAAATCACCGCGTTACCTCTCTTTTAAGAGCATTTTGGGCTCTAAAGTGTGATGTTCGCTAGTGAGAGAAGTTTGTGTAAGAAAAAACTATGTAATGTTTAAAAACATTTTTAAGCATAAGTACAATAAAGGACAGTTCACTGAGAATAAATAATAAACTGAATTAATTTTAATGTTAACAAAATTGCTAAAAAAATAGAACTTATATATATTTAAATCATTTCTAAAATTCATATACATTTAATTTGAACTTGTCTACCGAAACGACGAGACAAGTTCCCAATTTAACGTTCGGACGACGACTAAAAATGCTTACAAAAGGTACAAAAGGCACTCACTCATTAAAGGAATATGACTCAACGATATTAGAATAAGGATAAAAGAAGAAATCCATAACACTTTAAAAACAACATCACATGAGTTCATCATATTAATTTGTGCAATAATGAAGCCCTGGAAAAGAAAAAATTGGACGAATGAAGATCTGTCTTTCGAAACCTTTATTTGAACTATGAGCATATGGCGATATACTTTTTCAGATGGAAATACTGTTTCCATACAAATGAAAATTTGATTAGACATTCAATCAAATTATTTAATCTGATAATTTCTTCGAAAGTTGTCGTGTTGACTCAATTTGTACATAAAACCTGTTACCTTCCATTCGAGATCAAAATGTCTTAATTAGAATGATCGTAATAAAGTATGTCAAATGATATCGTTATCTGCGAAGGACAATCTTGACACTAATAAAGTCGTTATTTCACATATGTGTGAGATAACGGCTACTTATGTATATATTTGTACTCTGATGATGCAATGGAATATTCCTTAGATACAGTTAATAACCAAATTATTCACTGAAGCATTAATCAGTTTGTTCTCTACTTTGCAAAAATGCGGATGGTCTGTACTTTTGTTTTCACTCTGGCGGTCATCGTTAATTCTATTGGTAAATATAATGATATAATATATCTGTAATTCTTATTATATTTCATATAATACATGCACGAATCCGGCTATTTATCAGGCCTGTGGAGCAAGCCTAAAGCTCCCCTTGCCAGCTTATAGTCATATAATAGCCATTTGTATAATTACACTGTAAAAACTAGAGATCTCTTTTTTATGGTATTTTTTTCGCGTTCCATTTTTGAAAAGCATAACTTTATGCTGCCATTTTCATCGTAAAAAGAAACAATTCTGGGTTCCCACCAGTTGTCTCATTTAAGTACAACTTGAGACTAATTTTTCTCAGTCTTATTGTTTTTACAGTCCATGACGTCAAAACTTATGATTTCATACATATTCATGGCCATCACATACCTACAAACTTGAAAAGCGCCATTTAAAGTGGGTTCCTACGACTTGCACTGGAAAGATACATTCATCAATTATGTCCCTCTTTTTCCCTTGGTGCATAATATACTATTAAGCTTACCACAAAGAAAACTACTTTCAAACATAATAATGCATTTTGAAGCAGATGGTACAAACTAAACAAATTGATTTTGTAATTTTCCACCAAACATTTGGACTTACAGAGTTAAATTTTCAGTTATGACGGAGCAATTTTCAACAAAATAGCTCATTTTTTTTGAAATTGTTGAATTTTCAAGCAAAGAAGATGAATCTTTAAGAAAACAGTTTAATTTTTAAATAAAATTTATTACTTTTTAACAATAATTTCTGAATTAGTAATCGAATAGTTGAATTTTAAACCTACAAAAACATTTCCAACCAAAAAGTCGAATTTTTAAAAATTTCAGAAAATATAAAACGAGAAAGGAAAAATAATGAATTTCCTCAAAAATGGATTTAAAATTGCCACTCAATTATTAAAAATGATGTAAATATAGAATAGAATAATTGCATATGTATATATGTATTATTATATTACATATTATTATCTAATATATAAAATCAAGTGGCCTAAAACGTATGATGCTCATGCAAATCTATGTTTTTGACCAATCGGCACCAAATTATGCACACATATTCTTTGGGCTCACAGACAGGGTATAGATGAGACGCGGTGATGTAGTGATGAGTGGTGGGAGGTGTTTCACGGGATCTCGAGCGAAAGCTTGATTTATCGGGTACTTAACAACTCAATTATTAGCAATAATAACGCTCGGAAATTTTTTCGATGGTTTCATTAAAAAGAGCAACTCAAAAACTATCGAAAGGCGTAAAAACCTCGATTTCACGTATGTATATCAATACATGCATTTTAAATATATTCATATATAGAAAATAAAAGTCAATAAAGAGACAAAACGAAAATCAAGTCTAATCGTTATTTGCAAATAAGATTTTGCTTTTGAATACAGCTCCTTGACATAATAATTGTTAACCCAAAATGTGAGTGAAACAAACTAAAAGTGACTAACGCATTTTGATAATATGGCTAATGTTCTTTTGAATTCAAAAAAGTTTGATGCAGTTTATAAGAATTCCAGGAGAATTCTAATGAATTCAGAATAAATAAAAAAAAATGAATTCAACTTGAAGAGTTTTAACGTTCAACTCTTCTTTATGGAATTTTGAAATAATTGCAATTCAACTCTTCATTTTGCTTATTTGAAATGATTGTTTTTCAAGTGTTAATTGACAGTAAAAACAGAGTCAGAGAATGTTTGCCGAAGAATTGGATATATTAAAAACCGTTAACTTTATGTAGGTCTCTGTATAGCAGGAAATCGATTATTGTCATGACGGTTACTAAAGCGTTTATGCACTCATATTCTACAAAAAGTATGTTTACTTAACATAAAAATGTACGGTGAGGAGTTCTTATAATTGAAAATTACTTTTCACAAGTTTTATTGATTCATGAGAAAGATGCTTTCTGCAAAGAAACGTTGAATTCAGCTAAAGATATTAGACATAAATAAGCTAAGCAAAACAACAATGAATCCTCTATTTCTTCTCGCAGAATGCACTTCACAGCCCGACGAGAAACCTACTAGCGAAAGTAATCCTGGCCGTTCTTCTTCTTCTGCTGCTCGACAACAACATTTTCCTGGCCGGATTTCTCCAGAGGAGGCTCCTTTTCGTGGCAGATCCAGGTTTCTCGCTAGCAGGAGTCATAATAGCGAACGTAGTCCGGGTCCTTCTTCTCCCAGACAATATTCACCTGACCGGACATCTTTTCAGGAGCTTCCACTTCGTGTCAGATCCATTTCTCCTCTGAGCGGGCTTCCTTCAGATCGAGTACTTGGATGTACAATAGAAAACCTTGGATATGTTCGGCTTATTCCTCGCAAAAATCGGAACCAGCAATTTCAATTTCGAAGATACGTTATTCCTGCTGGAATGCCAATTAAATTTCTGGCAGAAACTAATAGATATGAGCCCGTGCCAACCCGAGAATATGTTGTATTAGCAAAATCAAATGATGATATGTTTGCAGTATTGGATTATACTGGGACTCTTCGTGGAATTTATAGGATGGCTAGATATAGTCCGCGAGTAAAAATAAATATGATAAGCGGCGCAGTTGATAATTTGACTCCAGATGAAAAAAGGGATTGTCCAGTAGGCAAGAGTCAAGCACTCTTCTCAAGAAGTTTTATTAAAGCTTCCGCAAATTACGATTCACTACAGTGTGAACGGAATCCCAATGTCGAACGTAATCCTAGTTCTCCTCCTTCTGCCAGACAACATTCACCTGACCGGACATCTTTTCAGGAGCCTCCATTTTGTGCCAGGTCCATTTCTCCTCTGGACAGGCTTCCTTCAGATCGAGAACTTGGATGTACAAAAGAAGAACTTGGATATGTTCGGCTTATCCCTCGCAGAAATCGAAACCAGCAATTTGAATTTCGAAGATACGTTTTTCCTGCCGGTATGCCAATTAGATTTCGAGTAGAACTGACTAGATATGTGCCTGTGCCAACCCAAGAATATATTGTATTAGCAACATCCAACGATGATATTTTTGCAATATTGGATGACAGTGGGACTTTTCGTGGAATTTATAGGCCAAACAAAAATCGTACGCGGGTAAAAATAAATATGGTAAGCGGCACAGTTGTTGATTTGACTTCAGATGAAAGAAAGGATTGTCCACTAGGCATAAGTAAACCCATCTTATCAGGAAGTTTTATTAAAACTTCTGCAAATTACGATTCACTACAGTCTGAACGGAATCTCAATGTCGAACGTTATCCTAGTTCTTCTTCCTCCGCCAGACAGTCTGGGTCTTCTGCGGGCAGGCCTTTCCCTCATGAAATACTTGGATATGCACTTGCAAAGCTTGGATATATTCGGCTTATTCCCCAGACAAATGAGAAGCGGAAATTCGAATTTCGAAGATATGTTATTCCTGCCAATTTACCAATTAAATTGCGAGCAGAAACGAATAAATATGTGCCCGTGCCAATCCGAGAACATATTGTTTTATCAACATCCAATGGTGACGTTTTTGCGATACTGGAGTATAGTGGGATTCTTCTTGGAATATATATGGAAGATACATATAGTTCGAGAATAAAAATAAATATGATAAGCGCTGCAATTCACGATATGACCGTAAGTGAAATGAGGGATTGTCCTGTAGGCGTACGTCACACAATCACTTCACGTTCGTTTAAAGAAGTTGTTTCCAATGAAGATACTCTACAGCATGTGTATCATTAATTCTATAGACAGAAGATAAACTAAAACATAATATCCTTTGTAATCCGTAGTCGAATCAAAATTAAATAAAAAGATTTAAATGCAAATGTATTATGGTTATCAAGGCTTCTTTTGTTTCATCTTTTGCTAATCCCCACAAGGCCATTCAAATTTTTCTCTTCGAATATTCAAAATTCCAACCGAATTTTCAACTGCCAACAGAATTTTCATAATTTCTCAGCTACAGTGTTTACTTTATAGAGATATTAATTTTGTTGTGCAGTCGCTTAGCCTCACCATCCACGCGGAACGACAGACACAGTGGGGCGAAATCAAATAACATCATTAACGATAACTTTTAGGACGCAATTTTTAATTGATTTTAAATTCTGTTTCAATCGACAAATTTTGTTATTGAATTCACAACTGATATGTGGAAGGGATTTTCGAATTTTTATCGTTCAAAATTTTCAATCAATGTAAATAATGAACAAATTCGCGCAGGATTGTGTGCAAGGTAAGAATGATTCTTAAGTAATATTATTTGATGTGAAAAAATTATAGTATCAAATAAAATTATATTACCTTTATCGAGTATTCGATTTGAAGGTAATATTTAAAAAAAAAATATCTTGCTTGTATTAACACTTTGCAGTGGACCATAAAAAGGTGTCATTCGATATTATTTATTAACTTCATGAGCAAAAAACTGCAAAATACGGAAAATATAATTCACGAAAGATTACGAAAGACTCGAATCTTCTCTGCCTTGTGATGTATACATAATTTTGTCAATTTATTATTCATTATTTGATCAATTTTTATATTATTTATTTAAGAAAAAACAAATAGCATCATGCTCGTGCACATCGTGACGATCACTTATAATTCACTTGGTTTAATTTGTGTTTTTGTAATTACAAATTACAATTTGATTGTGGAAACAAACATGAAAAATAATTATCCATATATATAGTATATATATATATATATATATATATATATGACTATATATATATATATATATATATCATTATTTTTCAAGTTAAATTGCGATAGAACGCTTAGTTTTCCTCTAAAACGCAAAATAAGCATTTGAAGTGAAAAATTCCGATTTTGGAAAAAACTTCACTAAAGTAAAGATTGTGGACACAAACGTGAAAAATAATGATCTATATATATAGTATATATATAAATATATAGATAGATCATTATTTTTCACGTTAAATTGCGATAGAACGCTTAGTTTTCCTGTAAAACGCAAAATAAGCATTTGAAGTGAAAAATCCCGTTTTCGAAAAAAACATCAAAAAGACAAGCTTGTGGACGCAAACGCGAGAAATAATAGACCATGTATAAAGTATACTATATATATATTATTATATTAGAGTATGCTATATATATAGACTATTATTTCCCACGTTAAATTGCGCTAGATGGCTCAGTTTTCCTTCAACACGCAAAATAAGCATTTGAAGTGAAAAATTCCGATTTTGGAAAAAACATCACAAAAGACAAGCTTGTGGACGCAAACGCGAGAAATAATAGACCATGTATAAAGTATACTATATATATAGATTATTATAATAGTACTCCGTTTGTATTCCATAATATTTTCCCACCTCTTCTCTTCCTGCTCCTTGATCATTTCTCCTTCTACTTCCTGCCACTCCCTCGCCTCGTCACACATTCTCCGTTCCCTTCTAACTTTCCATCTGTCCTCTTCTTATCTTGAGTGTCCCGTCTTTCCTCTCCTCTATCTATTTAATATTTCCTGCAGGCTTACTTGTGCAACTTTACTACCCTTACCACTCTTAAGTTTCTCTTCAAAATTCCATATCCCTTTCCTCTGCCTTATCACCAATTTGTCTCTCCCTGTTTCTTCTCTCAACATATAACCTGGTCAGCTCCAGGTCACTCCCATAACATTTGAATCAAACAGCCATACTCTCATCTTCCAGTCCTCTTTGAATCTTCTTTTTCCAATCCCCCACACTTGACCCATCACCATATTCGCACTTTCCATCCGTTCTTTCACCTGCAGATCATTTCCACCTCCCGCTTCGAACTAGAATCCTAAATAACAAAATTCATCTACCATTTCCTCCTTTATGTTCCATCCATACTTTACTTTATTCTTTCTCTTCCTGAAACGTACTATCTTTGTCTTCGTCACATTAATTGTCAAGTCTTTCTCGCTCACATACTCTTTGAATTCTTTTATTAGCAAGTTCATTCCACTTTCATTCTCTGTCAAAAGCACCACATCGCTTGCGTATGCTAACGAGTATATTCTCTTCTTTTCTAGAACTATACCCCCTTTACCTTTTTTTTCCATTTTCTCTTCTAAGTCTGCTAACAATATGCTAAACAACAACTTATTCCAACTATTTTTTTCTATTTTCAGTTATCATATTTGTCTCGTAAATATTTCTCTATATTTATACTTATCCCATCTTTTTTCGCGAAAAAGCAATATTTTTTCTTTTATTATGAAAAAATTACACCTCTTTAGAAGAAAGTTTCGATCAGAAAACAAACTGTCGAGTACAAAGGACAGTAAAAAAAGATACATTTTTCGATTTACATATAATATTTTGAGATATTTTGAAATTAAGATAATTTTTGTCCACTTGGTCAGATGGAATCGCTACGGCTTCTCTTCATTAATTATATATAATAATAATCTTCAAGTTCATCCATTTGTCATTGGATTATTTTGATACCTTCCGATTTGAAAACTGAAAATGTTCAAAATCAAAGAATTTTAAATTTCAAATCGTTAAAATTGAAGAATTTTTATTGTAAATCTTCAAAATTGAACTATTCCAAAAAAAAACGTTGAAAGTTAACTACCTTTGAAATACAAATCTTTAAAATTGAAGAGTTTTCAATTCCAAATCTTCAAAATTTAACTATTTCAAGAAAAGTTCAAAATTATGTTCTTTTAAAATATAAATGTTGAAAACTCAATAAATTGCAATTCTATATATTCTAAATTCAAGAATTTTCAACTGTAACTCGTCCAAATTGTAAATTTTGGTATTGAAATTATTAAAATTATGGAGATTATAATTATAATGTCCAAAATTGTCAAAATCATCAAAACACATCTCTAAAATTCAAGATTTTTCAATCGTAACTCCTTAAGATTCAAGATTTTCGAATTTTAATTTTTCAAAATTAAAGAGTTTTTAATTTTGACAATATTTACAATTAAGTTTCACAATTAAACAAGCTGAATTTCTATTATTTACATTCGAAATTTCTTCAATTTGACCTTTTAAGATTAATGGTCAAAGCATCGACAACGGTCATTTGGTTATTGTGAATTTTCTTTTGTTAAAGCTCCTTGGGCTTTAACGAACACATTCTTATCACGTTTCTCGTGCTTCGCACTTGATTTTGTCCAATATTGCAAAATAAAGTTCAAACTTTATTTATCGTGATTACTTTAATACTTTTTCCTTATTTTGCACTTATTTTCATTCTCAGCTACCTTGAAAAATGTATAATTTCAATGAATTTATATTATTACAATTCATAATATGCATTGGTATTAAAACAAACATGTTATTTTATTGTTTTGTTTTTATATTTAAAAAAAAGTGCGCTTCCTAGAGAAAAAAGCAATTTTACTATTGAACATTTTATTACCACTTGTATTATTTTTCCATAAATTTAATTTGTTTATCTTCAATGTTATTTTTCACGATTTGAACCAAAAATACGCATCCTAGCGTGAAGTCGGTCTAAGAAAATTTGTAGCTCTAATTTAGGCAAAAAAATTTTGTTAAATAGAATGTTATTTGTAGTTCTGTCTTGGTTGAACAACTTTTGTCCATTTATTTTTTTTCGTAGCTTGTGCCATTTGTCAAAAAATTTAATTTTGTTTAATTTTCAATATTGTTTTTTACGAATAGAGCAAAAAATAAGCGTGGTATCAAAAAGTGATTGATAACAAATTTGTAGATCCTTTTTTGGTGCACAATTTTTGTCTATTCATATTTTTCCGTCTCTTACATAGTTTGACGGCTAAATGGAATGTTTTATTTTTCATTATTCTTTGTGCGATCAAAATTAGAATTTTCGATTTTTCAAGAAAATGCAAAAAGTTGTTATAATAATCTGTTATAGGGCTTTCAAAAATCAACATTGTTCTTTTCTCAACCTTTTTTATATCGTGCGTTGTTTGGCTTAACGTTTTGATTTTTTTTTTTAATTTTGCAAATGATAATTTTCTGATAATTTTCTTTTTGTCAAAAAAAGTGGAGAGGATAAATTGTTCAACTTTCCGAGCAATACGAATAGCCGTACATAGAATTTTTAAATCTGAAAAAAAATTCTCTAAAAAATTTTGCAAATGTTCTGACTTTTTGAATTTTTATCCAAAATAGCTGATTAGCGAACTCGATCTTTTTTTTGGTGCTACTTCTCGATCTTATAAGAGACAATAAAAATTTTTCTTCATATGTTCCCTGAATACGAATATCTTGCTTGTTTTTTTCAAAATTTTGATCAGTTTTTGTTTAATTTTTTTCAAGCAATTGCATTATTTATCAACAAAAAAATGCATGAAATCATTTTTTAGTACCTTTGAGCAAAAAAAAAAAAACGTTTTGCTTCTTGCACTTTTTTTTAGGATAAACTGTTATATAATTTTTTTCGGGAAAATGCACTTGATAGTTTTTTCGAAAAAGTGGCACCATTTTGGTGATTAAGAAATAATTAATTTTGTTTATCAAATATTACTTCAAACATATTTTTTAACAATATAATTACATTATATAACCAAGTTTAACGATTGTAGGGTCAGTCACGATTTCTAAGTTACTTACTTTACCCCTAAGTTCCTGAAAAAAAGTTTTGATAAAAAAATAAAAGATTCTTGTCTCATATTTTACCTAGGAAAACAATATATTTGAGGCCCAAGCCATTCCGTGACATCAGCAGAGTGTATGATTTTTTAAATTAAAATTAAGATCCTTAAATCGATTAGTAGGTATCAAACTCAGGATGAACAGTTACGTCACATTCGTCATCAGGAAGACGTTGGCAAGTGGGCATAGGTGGAACTTCACATATGCATTTCACACATACAGAACTGTAATCTGTTGATTGATTAAGTTCATCCCCAATTTGCATTTCGATATTACCAAATGTGCAAATAGCTATGAAATAGGAAAATAAAAGTTAAATTTTTTACAAATTAAATTTTTTACAAACAAATTTTTTTTAATCAAAGTTTTCTTTTCGAGAAATAAAGATTGGTACTTACCAGATTCTTCATCCGCGGATTTCTTAGCATTTTCAGATTTGGGGATAAGAATGTCGTTTTTGTTTTCTGCAAAATTTATACTTTCACTTTCAAGAAGTTTCATCTGAATTTAGGGGAATTCAAATTTTTAAAATTTTTAAAAGAATTTTCAAGATTAATTGATATATTTTGATTCATACATCTTCAAAATTGAATAAATTCCAATTTTAAATTTTCGGAATTGAACACGCTTCTATTTTTTCGAAAAAAGCATTCAAAATTTGCAAAATTTTCAATTATACCCATTAAATATTGAAGAGTCAGTTGTATTCAAAATTGAACTATTAAAAAAGCGTTCAAAGTTACATGTCTACCTTCAAAATATAATTCTTGAAAATTGAATAGTGTAAAATTCTTTATTTTCAATATTAGAGAATTTTCAATATTGTAGCTCTTAAAAATTGTAGAACATTGAATTGTAAATCTTTAAAATTGAATAATTTTTTATTTTGAAAATTCACAATTAAAAATTATGCAAGTTTTATGTTTTATAATTTGAAATTTTGTAATTTTCACAATTTACATTTGAAACTTCTTCAATTTAGAAGATTTAAAATTGAAAACTCTGGACAGAATTTAAGAATTTTCGTTTGTACATACCTAGAATTGAATATTCTTCAATTTTAAATCTTGAAAAATGAAGAATTTTCCAAAAAAAAATTTCAATATCACATTATTTAAAACTATAAATTTTCCAAATTAATGAATCTTCAATTATAAATCTTAAAAATGGAAGTATTTTAATTAGCAAATCGTTAAAACTGAAGAATTTTCACTTGTAAATCTTCAAAGTTGTATTCTTAAAAAAAAAAAAAATTTCGGAAGCACATGCCTTGAAAATATAAATCTTAAAAATTCAATAATTTTTAATTCTACATTTTCACAATTCAAGAATTTTTTATCACAACTTTCCAAAATTGTAGAAATTTGAATTGTAAATCTTTGAAATTGAAGATTTATTTATAAAAAAAAATAAAATCAATTTTGAAAATTCTCAAACAAAAATGATGTCAGATTTGAATTTCTGATTTCTGAAAATAACTGATTTTAACTGATTTTAACTGATTTTAGGGATGTCAACGAATTTTGATAGGGTTTAACGTTTTTAGAGTTTTTCACGATTCCAATGATTTTAAGAGATTTACAAAAATTTTCGTCAGATTTTATGGGATTTCAAAGTTTGAAAAAATGTTGAAGAAATTTTAAGAGATATTACAAATATTATCATAATTTACGAGATTTATTTTACAAGATCCTCAGAAATTTAAAGACAGTGAAAAATCACAAGGTTATTTTAAGAGGATATCAAGGATTTTTAAATTTAAATGTATTCCAAATTTCTAAAAATAAAACAAGATTTAAAAAATTTCAAAAAACTTCAGTGGAATCTAAAGGATTTTAACTGATTTCAGGGACTTGAAAGGATCCTAATAGGGTTTCAACGTTTTTAGAGTGAATTCCAAGGTATTTCAAAGTTTTTAAGGGATTTTAAGATATTTTGACAAGTTTTATCTGATTTTATAGGATTTCCGAGTATTTAAAATTTTTGAAGAAATTTTAAGAGATATTACAAATTTTATGATAATTCATATGATTTCAAAGTATTTCAGAGGATTTTTACGGACTTTAACAGACCTGCGCGATTTTATATAGGATCTCTAAGAACTTTAAAGAATAAAAAAATTTTAACAGATTTCAAAGGAATTGAAAGATTTTCGTATTTTTTATAAGATTCCAAGAAATTTCAAGAGATCAAAAAATCTTGGGGTACTTTAAAAGAATATTCGAGGGAATCTAAAGAATTTCAACTGGTTTCAGGGATTTGAGAGGATCTTATTAGGGTTTCAACGTTTTTAGATTGTTTCAAGATTCCAAGTTATTTTAAAGTTTTCAAGAGATTTCAAGAGATTTCGAGAAGTTTCATCTGATTTCGGCGGATTTCCAATTTTTTAAAATTTTTGAAGAAATTTTAAGAGACATTACAAATTTTAAGATAATTTGAGTTTTCTAGGGATTTCAGAGAATTTCAACAGAATTCAAGGGGTTTCAATAGATTTTAGTGAATTTTAAAGCTTTTAGGATATTTTAAAAGATTTACAAATGTTTCAGAGGATTAAAAATATATCATCATTTTTGAAGGTTTTTGAAATAAATTACAGATTTCAATATAATTTACGGGATTTTACTACAGTTTTGTGAGATTACTGATTTCAAAGGATTTTAAAAAGTTAAGGTATTTTGAATCATCCCAAGGAATTTAGGATTTCACCATTTTTGAGGGTTGTCAAATAATTTCGTAGGATTTCAGAAAATTCCAAAGAATTTCAAAAGAAATGATAAGATTTCAAAAATATTCGAACCCTCGAATTAATATTTAAAAAATTGTCTAAAACTATTTTGTTACGATTTTTCGAAACTAATGCTACTATTGCCACTATTTTAAATTTCTCAAATGCGTCCCAGGCCTTTTAATAATATTTTATAGAAAAAAAAATATTTTTCAATTTTCAAATATCGCATTGAAAAAACAACTTACGACATCTGTAAGAAACACTGCAGTCATTTTGGGGAGATTGTTTATTAGAATAAACAGGAGAGCACTTTTCTTTTATTTCGTAACTACTTCTCAAATCAATTCCGCAAAAATCTCCCTTCGGCGTCGAGCAAAATGGTTCAACATTTTCTCCTAAAATTAAAAAAAAAGATGAATAGAAAAATAGAAAAAATATGGGAGTAGAAAAATCCTGAAAATTATAAATAAAGTAATTATCTTTTTGTAAAGTAATTATTTTTACCTTGATATCCTGGTTTGCAATAACAAGATTTATGCGGCTCTCCTTCAACCTCGAAATAATCACCTTCTAAGTATGTTGTGCCATTAACAACACATTTTGCTCTTTCTTCGGCTTCAGCTATAAAAATGCGAATTGTTCTAATCTTTAAAAATATCTATGTAATTATGCAAAGCAGCCTTGTTGATTGTAAGTTTAATTATCGGTTATATAAAACTTCGTAAATTGCAATAAAAACTATTTTTAACTGGAAAAATAATATTCGCTAATCGTGAATAACAAATGAAAAACCTTTTTTGGTACAAAATTCAACTACTCAGTTGAAAGTGGAACTAATTTGTTAAAAATTCATTTTTTTGTTGATGACTCATCATTTGAGTTTGAAAAATATTTTTTTTTCAACATTGTACTATTTTGTTAACGTAGTTGAAAAAAAAAATTCAACTGAAAATTCAACTGTTCCATGTTTGGTTGAGCATTTATCTTCTTCAGTTAAAAGTTCAACTATTTGGTTGAAAATTCATGTATTTTGTTCAAAATTAATTTTTTTTTGTTAGAAAATTAATCTTTTTGGTTCAAAATTAATTTCTTGGGCTTGAAAATTAGTTTTTTTTATGGAAATCTAATTTTTTAACTGAAAATGTAACTATATCATGTTTTTTTGAACATCCATCTTCTTCAGTTGAAAATTCAAACATTTGTTTGAAAATTTCTGTATTTTGTTGAAACTTTGTCTTTTGTGGTAGCATATTCATATTTTTGGTAACTGATTCACCTTTGTGGTTGAGAATTCAAGTATTAGGTTAAATATTCCATTAAAAATTAAGAAATTCATTTGGAAATTCGTGTATTTTGTAAAAAATTATACTTTTTTTTTTAGAAAATTAATCTTTTTGGTCAAACATTCATTTCTTTGGTTGAAAATTAGTTTTTTCATTTAAAAGTTTTTTTTTGCTTAAAAATTTAACTCGATTTTTTTGTCGAAACCTTTTTATTTTTTTAGACATTTAATCTTTTTGGTTAAAAATTCATTTCTTTGACTAAAAATTAGTTTTTTTTTCAAAATAAAATTAATTTTCGGCTTAAAAATCCAACTGAATTTTTTGTTGAAACATTTTTTAATAAACATTGATTCGTTTCGATAGAAAATTAATTTTTTTAGTTGAAAATTTAACTATTTCGTTAAAAATTTGTCTTTTTTTTGCTACACAATTAATCTTCTTGCTTGAAATTTCATTTCTTGGATTGAAAATTAGATTTTTTTTTAATTGAAAATAATTTTTTTTTTCAACTAAAAATTTAATTATACCATTTTTTGTCGAATCTTTTTATACACATTAAATCTTTTTGGTTGAAATTCATCTGTTTGTTTGAAAATAGCTGGTTAAACTTTTTGGTTGAATATTTAACTATTAGTTAAAAAATTTCATCAAAAATTAAAATAATTGGTTGAAGATTCATGTATTTTGTTAAAAATTATTCTTTTTTGCTAAAAAATTGATCTTTTTGGCTGAAAATTATTTTTTGTATCGAAAATAAAATTTAACTCAAAATTTAACTACTTCCATTTATCGTCGATTTTTTTTATGGAAATCTAAAATTTAAGGTTGGAAATTCATCTTTTTTCTTCAAAATTTAACTAGTTCGTTGAATTTTTTTTTTTCGTTAATAACGTACTTCTCTAACTTGAAATTAAACAATTCTATTTTTCATTGAAAATTCATCTTCTAGGTTGAAAATTCAACTATTCGCTTAAAAAATATTTTTTCGACTGAAGATGTATTATTTGAGTTGAAAATTAATTTCTTTGGTTAACAATTTAACAAATTTTGTTAATAACTAGTTTTTAAATGAATTTTTTCACTAAAAATGTAGTTATTTCATTTTTGCTGAAAATTGATCTTTTTAATTTGAAAATTCTCTTATTTTATTACAAAATCGTATTTTTTAGTCGAAAATTCAATTTTTTTTGTAGGAAATGCATATTTTTGGATTTTAAATTAAACTTTTTCTCAAAATTCGGCTTGAAATTCGGATTGAAAAATCTTGATTGGTTGAAAATGCAACTCTTAAGTTGAAAATTTATATTTTTTGGTTTAATTATTTTGTATAGAAATATTTGAAATTATACTTACGACACACCTCATTTGGACAGCATTCATTACTAGAATGTTGTAAATAACATCCAGGTGTAGGATAAAAAGATGGACAATCAACTTCTGCACAGCTGAATGTAGCTCTATTTAAAAATAAATTTTACAATTAAATAATAGAGATAACATGAGAATTAAAAAAAAAACATCTTATTCGAGTCTAAAATAGGCTTCAGGCAAAATTAGAATATTTTAAAAATGCCTTTCTACAGAAAAGATCAAGATAGTCATGTTAAAGGAACTTGAAGAAACAACATTTTTGAATTCGAAAATAATACTATGCTTGGGTTTAGTTTCAATACGGGCGGGAAGCCCATAAAGAACTCCCCTGGCGCTCAAGCTATAAAGCCTATTGTGCCACATCCTTGGGTTTACATGCGTACCAATTTTTTGGGGAAGTCATAAAAATCCCTTCAAATTTTCATAGTTTAATTTCTACTATCTAATTTTATGATAATCCTTTTCTTGAATTTTTGAATATGTAACACATCAGGTTGTATGTTTTTATCTATTGATAAAGATTACGAATTGTCTGCGACATCAATTTAGTAAATTAAAATTTCCAAATCAGTTACTTTATTTCGTGATAAGATTTATCGCCGATTATTTCTAAAAATAATTCACAAATGAGGAAAGTTTGATTGTAAATGATGTTTCAGTATTGGGAAATACACTCAACTCCCGATATATGAACGGTTTGGGCATCAATTCTAGGAATATCGTAAACCGCGGGTTCTTGTATTGGGAGTTGAGTGTAATTCTGATCTTGACATTTTGCTACCGCAAATTTTTTCACACTTAAAAAAAAAAAATAAGGAAAATAAAATGATGAGCAAAAACTTAATTTAAGAAGCTTGTGCAACTTTTTCAGAATTTTGAAGAGTTTCAAGAGAATCAAAAAAATGTCTTGAGAATAATTGAAACATTTTAAATGATTCTTTATTTTGATGAATGAATTTAAAGTAAATATTGAAAAAAAATTTCAAAACATTTTAAATGATTTCCCAAAATTTTTGAAAAGAATGTAGAAAGGTTTGAAGCAAATTTTTTCATTTTTCCGAGATTACAGAATGTTAGAAAAACTTTGAGTAGTAGTTTTGAAAAAATGAAAAATAAATAATTTGAAATTAAATTTTGAGAAGGTTTTTAATTTTATTTGACAAAATGTAGATTTTTGAAAATGAAAATGATATTAAGTTTTGAAAAATAAATTTCGAGACAAAATTCAAAAAAAATTTCAAAAAATGTCCAAAATTTTCAAGTAAGAATCTGGAAGATTGTAACGCAATTTTTTTAATTTTTCAGGGCTTGAAAAAAATCTTAGTAGTTTTAGAAGTTTTGAAAAGATTTCGAAAAATTTACAACAAAATGTAGATTTTTGAAGATTTTTGGAAAAAGAACTTTAGTAGTTTTTTTAAAGAAATTTGGAAGGTTTCACGAGAATGAAAAAATGTTCTTGAAAGATTTATGGGAAAATTATGAATGATTTTTTAGTATAAAAAATGAATCTCAAGATGAAATTGAAAGAAATATCAAAAAATTTAAAATGATTTACTAAAATTTCGAAAAAGATAGTAGGAGATTTCAAATCAAAGTTTTGCGATTGTGCAACATTATAAAATTTTAGAAAAAATTTGAGTAACTTTAAGAGATATACAAAAGTTTTTAAAGGATTCAAAAATAATTTAAAACTTGTAAATATTAAACTAAAATTTTTAATGTAGATTTTTGAAGAATCTGGAAAAGGTTTTATCAACTTTTATTAATAATAATTACATTACTTAAATTTCGCGGGAAAATTTATCGCTGCATTTTGGAAAGGGCGCTTAATTTAAATCTAGAGGATTAATAATGTTAATGCAAAATAAATTTTGCTTCTAAATATATTTAAAACACTTTTTAGTTATGTTTTCAAACCAAAAAGATAATTGTCAACCAAAAAAACGAATTTTTAACTAAAATGATGAATCTGAAACCAAAAATATGAATTTTTAACCAAATCTTTAGTTGAATTTTCAACCCAAAATATTAATTTTCTAACAAAGAAGACTCATTTTCGACAAAGTTAATGAATTTTCATCTAACAAAAAATAAATTTTCAACCAAAATTAGAATACTTAAAATGTCAGAAAAATAAATGTTCAACCAAACAAAGAACGAATTTTCAAAAAAATATATTTTTTCTATAACAAAAAAATTATTTCTTAACCAAAAACAGAAGAATTAAATTTTCAGTTTGGAGACCATCAATTTTCAACCAAAAAATGAATTTTAAAAAAATATAATAAGCCAATAAACCAAAAATATAATATTTCAATTTGCAGTTAGAAAAGTAAATTTAAAAAACGAGTTTCCAGCAAAATTAATTATTTATCAACTGAAATTAATTATTGAAAAAAAACAAGATTTTTCAACAAAATTGTTGAATCCTCAACGAAACATTTTCTATCGAATAGACAAATTATCAACATAATAGTTGACTTTTCAACCAAAAAGGATACTTTTTGTCAAAATGGCTTAATTTCCAACGAAATAGATGAATTTTCAATAAATAAAGATAAATTTTAAGCCAAATATTTGAATTATCAACTATAACAGATAAATTTTCCCTCAAAATAGAATAGGTGAATTTTCAGTTTAAACAATTAATTCTCATCTAGAAAACATAATTTTCAACAAATTAATTAAATTTTGAACTTGAATTTTATACCAAAAATAGAATATTAGATAAAGAAAGTACTTCAAGCATTTTTTAGAGTAGAAGTAGTATTTTAAAGATGAAATATTTCTGAATTATAATAGAATTTTTGTTACATAGTTCGTTTTTGAAGATTCATCACTTTAATTATAAATTCATCTCTTGTTGAAAATGTAACTACGTTGATGAAAATCAATTTATCTTTTTTTGGTGAAAATTAAATTATTTAATTGAAAATGGATATTTTGCATCTAAGAATTAAACAATTTGTTTAAATATTTATACACTTTGCGCAAAATTCGTCTTTTTTTTAGAAAATTGATCTTTATTGTTGAAAATTCATCTGTTTGGCATAAAATTCAATTATTCTAGTTGAAGATTTATAATTTTAGTTGGAAATTCATTAGTTCGGTTGAAAATTAATTTCTTCAACTGAAAATTTAATTATTCTACTTTTAGTTGAAAATCGAGCTTTTCTAATTCAAAATTCAACAATTTGGATGAAAATTTGTCCTTCTTAATTGAAAATTCAACTATTTTGTTGAAAATTTACGTATTTAGTTAAAAAATCAATTTTTTTGTAGAAAATTATCTTTTTCTTTGAAAGCTAATCTTCTTGTTTAAAAATTTTTTTTTTTCTTTTAAAAAATCAAGTATTCCAGTTAAATATTTATCATTTTAGTTGAAAATTTATCAAGGCTATTTTTTCAGTTATATTTTTCAGGTTGGGAATAAAATTATTCGGTTGAAAGTTGAACTCTTTTGTTAACAATTATTATTTTTTTAGTTTGAAAAATGAGCTGTTTGATTTGAAACTTTTTTTTTCAATGGATGTTTTTTGGTTGAATTTTTTTTTTTCAACTGAAAATGTAACTATTATTCCAGTTAAATATTCCATAATTCCGGCTAAAAATTCACCTCTTTGGTTGCACATTCAATTTCTGACTAACAATTTAATTATTCAATTCTTGGCTAAAAAATTATATTTTCTGGTTGAAGATTTGCCTTTTTTGGTAGAAATTAATATTCTTAGTTGAAAATTAATATTTTTGGTCAAAAATTGAATTATTCTAGTTAAAGTTTTAACATTTCAGTTAAAAATTTATCTTTTTGGTTTAAAATTCAACTATTTCAGTGAAATATTTACAATTTTATTTGAAAATTCATCATTTTGTTTGAAAATATGACAATTTTTTTGAATGTTAGTTTTTTCTTGTTGAAAGTAATTTTTTTAACTGAAAATTTAACTTATTAAAATTGAAAATTTCATAGTGTAGTTGAAAATTCATCTGTTTTGTTAAACATTAATTTTCTTCACTTGAAATTTAATTATTCAAGTTTTGGTTGAGAATTTATCTTTTTTAGTAAAAATTACATTTTTTGTTTGAAAATGCAATTATTTCAGGTAAAGATTCATTGTTTTGGTTGAAAACTCTTATATTTGGTTTAAAATTAATTTCTTTAAGTAGAAATTTTATTATTTTATTTTCGGTTGAAAAAGATGATTTTTTTAGTTCAAAATGCAACTGTTCCGTTAAAAAATCATGGATTTTGTTGGAAAATTGTATTTTTGTAAAAAATTCCTCTTTTTCTTTGAAAATTAATCTTCTTTTTTAAGAATTCATCTTTTTGGTTTAAATTTTAATTATTCCAGTTGAAGATTCATAATTTTATTTGAAAATGCATCACTTTGGTTAAAAATGGAACTATTTCGATGAAAATCATTTAATTTTGTTGAAAATTAGTTTTTTCAACTGAGAGTTCAACTATTCAATTGTTTGTAAAAAAGTAATGATATTTTTTAATGAAAAACCGGGAAGTGACCGGGAATTTGAAATTGTCCGCCGAATCGTCACTCTGTATATGGGTAATTGTCAAATTGAAGGCAAACTTGAAGTCCCAATAATATAACATTAACTTAGAAGCTCGTGCCGATTTTTTTTTAATTTTAATAAACAATTATCATCATCCTCTACAGAATGAGCAGTTCCTTTTTTTATTTTCGTTCCTATTTACTTTAATTTAATATAAGAAGACCCGAAACGTCATTACCGTACGGCGTCCCAATCTCACTTTGCACAAGGATAAACTGATTTTCTCCGTTTTTTTAGACAGTAACCTGAAAAACGCTTAACGTATCAAGTTTGTAAACTTCACATGAACATAAATTTAATGTATGCACATTTTTTAAATTAAAATAAATAATATTTTAAAAGCCTTGATGTCTGTCCCTCAATTTTTTCCATTTCAGAAGTCATTACCGTACGTCTGTTTTTCGAGTAAAATATTGTAGTTATAGTTGAGTAATAAATACAAAAATATTAGGTGTATTGTTTAATATAAGTTTTTATAAAATTGAGCTTAAAATATTTACTCTCTTTTCTGTGAATGCGATATTAAAACTGAAAAGTGCATCTTGACAACAAAAACGTCATTACCGTACGTGCGTTAGAAACCATTTTCGGAGTGAAAAAAATTTATGAAAACAATTCCGTTACTTGCTTGGTGGTGTTTTCTTTCATAAGTAGGTGGCTTTTGATAATTAAAATTTTTTATTTTTTTATAAACAATGAAAAAGGTTAAACTTTAACATTTTTCTCGCATCATTACCGTACGGTACAATTGAACAGCGTACGACTGATTATATGCGCGTGCCCATGGATTCATTATTATTTCTTATTTTCATAACTGCCCCTTTTGGATTTAAAATAGTTACATGTGATGAGATCAATTTCCGTTATGAAATATTTAATTCCTAATAATAATATGATTGCCACTGTAGGTGCTGAAATTTGCCTACAATTTGACAATTACCCATATGTTCATTTAACTCTAGAATGCTTTCGTAAAAATATACGTATTAATTATGATACATATTTGTTTGAACAATGAATGCTTTAAATTCTCATTAATGCTCTATAATGCTCTGTTCGAGCTTAAATGCTGAGCACATTCTCGAGAGCATTTGCTCAACATAAATTCTTGAGCATTTAAGAACTCTACTTACATTCCTCTGAAACCTTCCTCGCAAATGCATCCAATGTCGCAAGGAAGAGCGTCTTCGGCTTTAAGTTCATCTCCAATTTCATAAACATTATCATTTACATAACACTTTTCCGTAGATCTCTCCTTAAGATGAGAACAATCGTACTGTATAGCGCAACAATCCTCTGGATTTTTGTAAATTGGTTTACATCGCAGTTCCTTGTAGAATTGTAATGGTCCAGGACATTTCGTTTCGTCACACACTTGACAAAAATAATGATAAGAAACAAAAGTTTTTAAAGTTCAGCGTGCAGTATGTTAATCTGGGAAATCCACACAGTTTATTTTTAAATCGTCTGATGCTAATAGACTTGTTTTCCTATTCACGTGTCTTCTTCAAAACAAAATCTTTTATTAACCCGGAACTATATTTAAAACTAACATTTATTTTTAAATTCAACTATGTTTTGTACTGGCCCACTACTGAAACACTACTGGCTAACAACTGGCACGTTACTTATATACCACTGGTGCTGCGCCCGTTTTTGGCCAGTATTGTCTCCTTGGTCTGATCAATAAATTAATAAATTACCTAAATAAAATATAAATAAAATGACTAATAAATTTCCACCTGCGGGTATTTTTACACTTTTGACTAATTTGTTATGCCTGTATAATGATTTGGGTGGTCCAAAAAGGCTAATTTTTTTACTTGAAGTTGTACCTCTACAAAGAGTTCTTTTTGGTATCAAAATGATCCCTTATTTTTGGAAAAATTAAAGAAAATATTTAGGGTCCTTCAAGCCGACTTTTGTAAATAAAATCTTTATTTTATTTAAATAGTCGCTGTTTGTGTATTTTCGCTTTGGCATGCGCAGAGCTCATTTGAATGAAATACATCGGTGTTTTGGCAGACATAAAAAAAAAGTATTCAGAGCCCATGTTGGTTTTTTAATACAAAATGATAATTTTTTCAAAAGAGTAAAATTTATGCCTGTCGAAGTAAAAAATACATTAGCAGCGATTATTTAAATTAAAAAAATAATTTCATTCACAAAAATCTTGGTGCGGGACACACCATTTTTTTAAGTTCTGCAAAAAATCAGGGGTAATTTTGATATCAAAAGGAACTCTTCGTATGGGGGTATCTTCTGAAAAAAACAACATTTTTTTGGACCACCCTAATAACGATGTTTATTTTACTATACTTATTCGAAAAATTTGTAGGCAGCTAAAATATTGAGGCAACAGTAATAGTAAAATTCCAAAAACATAAAAAGTAATAATAATGAAATGCATTTTCTCGTAAAATCCAAAAATGTCAGACTGTAGCAAAATTCTGTTGGATCAACAGTTCGGAAATAAAAACCAGAAATGTCCAAGTAGAAAAATATACGCAAGACCCAAAAATAATTAAATTTTGAAAAACCAAAACTTGTGCTGAATTGTGCACGACAAATGCAATCTTTTTCCTCTTAACAAAATTCTGTGAGCCTAACAGCTCTTATATTAAAACAAAAAAATTCGAGGTCGAAAAATAGAAAAGACCCAAAATAATCAAATTTCGAAAAAAGTTGTGCTTGTGTTATTCTTACAGAATTTTGTTAAAAGGAGAAAAAAAGTAATTTCTCGAGAACAACTCAGCGCAAGTTTTGGTTTTTCGAAATTTCATTATTTTTGCATCTTATATGTTTTTTAGTTTGATATTTTGGGTTTTAATAAAACAACTGTTTGGCTCACACAATTCTGTTAGACGGGACAAAGGTTAATTTTGACAAGCACAATTCAGCACAAGTTCCGATTTCACGAAATAATAATATTTTTTATATATATTTTTTCAAATGGATAGGTATTTAGAATGTTGGATTACTGCACCAAATTTTGAGAATCATGCCCCTCATTTTTGATTTTTCAAATAACCGTTTTCTGCAGAAATTAGCACAAGTCTAGCACAATATAGCACAATATGAACATACATTTTTTAGATATTAAGTTTACGGTTTTAACTTCCGAAACAATAAAGGTAAATTGAAATTCACATTTCGCCATAATTCAACTAAAGAAAGAATAATTTGAATTGTTCAAATCTTAGTTATTGAAGAATTTTTAAAAATATATGTGTTTGCATAATTTGAACGCACCTTCCTCAGTGAAAGAGGACACAAATGAAATAAAACACAAGCATATCTCTATGAGAATAACAGATTTTCTACGTTTATCCATGTCAGCACGATAGTTATGCACTTTATGGCATATTGTGTCATAAAAACGTGCTTTATATAAAGAACCTGAGCTTAGTGAAGGAAGGAGAATCAAGACCGTATAGTGGGAGAAATATATATTTGTTTCTCAACCCAGTAGAAATAATTAATTGTGCTAGACTATTATACGAGCGCGCAAGCGCGCGCAAACTTTTCTCATGGTTTTTATCATTTACCCATTTTTTCAATAAATATTTATTTGTTAAAAGTTTTTTGACCGCTTAAATTCTTGCTAGAAGTAGATTCTAAAAGAACGTATTTGGTGAATCCATGTAACGTAGAATTATTTCATTTACATCTGGAAACAATTACATCGATAATAATTACAGGGTGCACAGTAGGGTGGTCCAAAAATGCATTGGAAAATTTTTTTTAAATAATTTTTATGGGGACACCCCCCCCCCCCCAAATTTATTCGAATCCATACAAAAATAAATCCTTTTTTTTGTTTTGAAAAAAAAATGATATTTAGGGGTGCCGCAAGCCCCATTAAGTTTGACATGTATTTCCCATAAGAAAAAAAGACGTTTTGATAAACCTTATTCAGAATCCTCAATATTATCTCAATCGAGTTGAAGCTCAAAATTTCTCTTCACAATTACCCATAGAATACGAATGAAATATCACTTTTCAAATACGAACACCATAGGCCTGTTTTATAGGGTCCCAAATAAACCCCATAAGTGAAAAAATGGTTTCTGCGAGTTTTTGGCGTTAATTATGATTTTTTTTGCGGTTTTTTGAATGCGAATTGTTTTTAATATATAAAATATCACTTTAAACGGAAAAATTTATTATTGTTTTTAGCAATTTTCCCATAGAACGGAGTTAGAAAGACGCGGTTTTTTTCACAAATTTTCCATTTGTTGTCAAATTTTCAATTAGTGGGAAGTGATAGTTCATCAATGTTAAGAAGAATGATTGTTTAAACAATTTATTAATAATGTTGATAATATTCTCTTAGAAAAATGCTACAAAATTGCAAAAAAATCACTTTGAGTCAAATATTCAATTGAGATAAGTTAGGAAATTTATTAGAATCAAGAAAATTCATTGCTTAAACAGTTTATTATAATTATTAATAATATTATATTTGAGTAATGCTAGAAAGATGTCGTTTTTTTTTAAATGTCTGGCTTTTTGTCCAATTTTCCTTTGGAATGAAGTAATAATGAATTCAAGTTAACAAAATAATTGTTTAAACAATTTATTATCATTGTTAATAATATTCTCTTTGCTTAATTGGTAGAATGTTGCGGTTCTTTTCTGAAAATTTCAACTGTTTGTCTATTTTTTATTAGGCATGACTTAATAATTAATTACATTTAGAAAAAATAATTGCTTAAACAAATTATTATTGTTTATGTCTATCTTCTTCTATATCAATTGCAGCTGATAGTTGCGGTTTTTCGGAAATTTTTACCTTTCTGTCCTTTTTTCACTTAGTGAGGTAATAATTTATTAAAGTTGACAAAAAAATTGTTTAAACAATTCAATAATGTTTAGAACTATCTGTTCTTAGATAGGTGCTAAAAAGTGGTGTTTTTTTTTTTAATCTTTCACTTTGCATCACCTTCTTATTTATGAACAAATAATAAGTCAACCACAACAAAAATGATTTTTCGAATGGTATTGTTGTTTTAAGTGAATGATTTTTGCTCCTTTCCCAATGTTTAAAACAAATTAATTCAAAGAAGAAAAGCTATTTTACACAAGAGGCAAAAACAAAGAATAGAATAATTAATTATGTAAAATAGATTTTTTCTTTAAATTAATTATTTTCAAGCATTGGGAAAAGAGAAAAAATAATGCCAGTACCATTCGAAAAATCATTTTTGTTGTGGTTGACTTATTATTTGTTCATAAATAAAAAGGCGATGCAAAGTGAAAATTTTTAGAAAAAACCGCCACTTTCGAGCACTTATCTAAGAAAAGATAGTTATAAACAATATTAAATTGTTGAAACAACTTTTTCGTTATTTTTAATTAATTATTACCTCACTAAGTGAAAAAAGGATAAAAAGGTAAAAATTTCCGAAAAACCGCAACTATCAGGCGCAGTTAATGTAGATGAAGATAGCGATAAACAATAATAATTTGTTTAAACAATTATTTTGTTAACTTGCATTCATTATTACTTTACTCCAAATGAAAATTGAACAAAAAGCCAGAAATTACAAAAAAACCGCATCTTTCCAGTATTATTCAAATATAATATTATTAATAATTAGAATAAATTGTTTAAACAATACATTTTATTAACTCTAGCAAATTTTTTAACTTATCTTAATTGAAAATTTGATTGAAAGTGATTTTTTTGCAATTTTGTAGCATTTTTCTAAGAGAATATTATTAGCGTTATTAATAAACTGTTTAAGCAATCACTTTTATTGACATTGATGAACTATCACTTCCCTCTAATTGAAAATTTGAAAAAAAATCGAAAATTTGTGAAAAAATCGGGTCTTTCTAACTCCGTTCTATGAGACAATAGCTAAAAACAATAATAAATCGTTTAAACAATTCATTAAAACATCTAATTTCCAGTATAAAGTAATATTTCATGTATTAGAAACAATTCGCATTTAAAAAGCCGCAAAAAAATCATAATTAGCGCGAAAAACTCGCAAAACCCATTTTTTCACTTATGGGGTTTCTTTCGGACCCTATAAAACAGACTTATGGTGTTGGATTCGAAAAGTGATATTTTATTCGTATTCTATGGCTAATTGTGAAGAGAAATTTTGAGCTTCAACTCGATTGAGATAATATTGAGGATTCTGAATAAGGTTTATCAAAACGTCTTTTTTTCTTATGGGAAATACATGTTAAACTTCATGGGGCTTGCGGCACTCCTAAATATCATTTTTTTTTCAAAACCAGAAAATGGATTAATTTTTGTGTGGATTCGAACAAATTTGGGGGGTCTCCCCATAAAAATTCGAGAAAAAAAATTTTTGGACTTTTTTTCTTGAAATTCCCCTTTTTTCCCCTATTCTCAAAAAACTTTCCCTTTTTTCCCTTTTCTCTTTAAATATACGATATTCGAAATTGTAAACATTACTGAATAATAATTAGAGCAACACTTCTCTGGTTAAAAATGTAACTGTTTGGTTGCATTTTTTTTTTAGTTGCAATGTCGTCTTCTCTGAATTTTACATCTGTAGATTGAAAATTCTACTTTTTGGTTAAAAATTTAAGTATTTTTTTGAAATTTCAACTTTTTTGTTAAAAATTTATCTTGTATTTTGTTAAAGTAATTTTTTTTTTGTTGAAAATTCAACTGTTTTGTGGAAAATTTGTCTTTTTGGGTTGGAAATTTAACTGTTTTGATAGGAAATATATTTTTCATTGAAAATTAATATTTTCGCGTTGAAAATTCAATTGAAACTTGTATTGGTTGAAAATTCAACTATTTTTTGAAAATTGGTTTTTTCGGTTTAAAAATTCATCTGTTTCAGTAAAAATTTAATCATTTTTTGAATGAGAATGGAACTATTTGGTTAAAAAATCATCTTCTTTGTTTCGGGATTCAACTATTTTGTTGCAAATTTGTCGCCTTTTTTTTAATCTAACAATTTTTGATTAAAAATTCAAAGTTTTTTTGCTTGAGATATCTACTATTTACATTATTCGTTGAACATTCATCTTTTTTGGTTGAACGTTTACCATTTTAGTTGAAAATTTATCTCTTTAGTTGAAAATAAGTTTTTTTATTTGAAAATTAATTTTTTAAACTAAAAATTCAACTACTTCAGTTAAAAATTGATCATTTTAATTAATTCATCTCTCTGGTTGAAAGCTTAACAATTTTGTTAAAGATTCATGTTCATTAATTGGAAATTCAATTACTTGGCTAAAAGTTCTTGGTCTTGCCACTTTTCTGGTTAAAAATGTAACTGTTTGGTTGACATTTTTTTTTTAGTTGCAATATCGTCTTTTTTGTATTTCATCTCTGTATGTTGAAAATTCTACTTTTTGGTTAAAAATCCAACTATTTTTTTGGAAATTCAACTTTTTTGTTAAAAATTGATCTTTTTTGGTCTAAAATTCAACTGTTTTGTTCAAAATTCATTCTTTTAGATTGAAAATTCATCTTTAATGGTAGAAAAGTAATCTTTTTGGGTTTTTAAAATTTTAATCTAAAGTTGTTTTATTCTATTTATATTTATGAAACATTCGATGTTAAAAATGTTACAAGATTAAAATGCTGAACGCTGGGGGGGGGGGGCAATGCCTAATAGTATC
>CAKNXH010063559.1:75954-104966 GCA_932178445.1 Andricus quercusramuli | reverse complement strand
ATAGTATCCACGAAAAGGGCGGGAGGGGAGGGGGTAGACAAAGACCGCTTGGACTATTGTTCTTCTGGATATGTCCAGGTGGACAGATGAAACAGTGGGGGGGGGGGTCATAATTCCATTGTAATCCCCGGGGGGGGGGGGTCAAAAGTGTAAAAAATTGTCCTTGTTGAACATGGACGGCCCACAAGTAGTCGCGACCGGTTGCGTCAGCTTACATGTCTGGCTTGCTCAACTGACTTTAACTACTTACAGCACACCGCAGTGTCGGAATAGGGGAATCCCAATGTTGATAGGGTTTCTCTCCAGCGTCCGCGCTGGGAGAACTTCTATCGTTTTCTTTGTGAGAAAAATGTTCTACTTGAAAAAATGTCACAAGAAATGATTTTGTGATTAATTATACTTAAAAATTAGAACAGGCAAATAGCCTCGGTGTAGGGTATTAATTTATTGAATTAGATATCGTACTATAATATTTCCTTTTTACTATGTAGATTCAAGTGCCTTCCACGGAATATGTCACTATACTTAATGTGGTAATATTGAGACAAAAAACTGTTAGAAGTTGAAATCATTTGCCTGATCTAAAATTCATGTGAAAAGTAGAATTTATTACATTCGAGTTAATATTTGACTGCACTAGCCAGAACACAGTTTTGTAGAAAGGAAACATGTAAAGGAGTTAAATTTGAAGCAAACTTTCAACAGTTTTATCTATTATCAATAAATTGAAATAATTTGAGAATCAATGTGTTAGATTGTTTTAAATATATCGTTCAAAAGAAAGGAATCGAAATTCTTTTCGCTGAACAGTAAAGACCTTTCTATTTTCCAAAAACGTACAGAAAGCATCATTTTTTAATATAATACTCCCTCTTAATGAGATTTGGGTGGAACATCACATTTGAATTTTACGCACGTTGTATTCCTGTTATCATAATATAATTAATTCTGAAAAGAAGCCTAGTGAATATCCATAAACTGTTCACAAAAATCGATTTTTATAATATGCTTTTTGAACGTTTTTTTGCAAAAGTTATCAGGCAGACAAAAAATCGCATATGATGCAAATTGTTGATTTCAGTAACAGCGGATAGTTTCAAAATCACTTCTGTTGAAATGTCGAGAGTTTTTGGAGATACAGCAGGATTTGTAACTGGTTGAAAATTGGTCTTTGGGTAGAAAATCACCTTTCATCTATCTTCTAAAAAAACTGTTTTTGGTTGAATTTTAATCTTTTTTTTTGTAAGATTCGACTATTTGGTAAAAAATTCATCTTTCTAGGTTTAAATTTATCTACTTTGACAAACTCGTCTTTTTGTTCGAAAATTCAACTTTTTTGTTAAAAATTCGTTCTTTTCAATGGGAAATCCGCCTTTTATGAGAAAAGTCATCTTTCTTGGTCGAAAATAAACTTTTTTAAGGATTTAACGTCCTTTGAAAAAATTCTTCTTTTTGTCTTCAAAATTTAACTCTGGTTAAAAGTTCAACTAATTCGTTCAAAATACGTCTTTTGGGTGAAAAATTAACATTCGGGTTGAAAATTCAATTCCTTGGTAGAAAGTCTTGAAATCTTAGAAATTTAAAGTGTTTCGTACTGACAGCAATATGGTACTTACATTAATTGTTTTTAAAAGATCTCATTTCCCTGTTGTTCCCCTATTTTTCTTGAAAATTACTTTATTTTATCTGTTTTGAGAGAATTTTGGGCTACTCTACGGGGGGGTGGGGGGGGGGGGTATATAAAAATTAGGTCCTCAAAATTGCCGGCCCGGGGGGGGGGGCAAAAGTAATAGCGTAGTTTATGGAAAATTCCTAAGGACCGTTCGTATGCGGCTGCCCACATATATTGATACTTTTAAGTAAATAATGGCTAAACAAAAAAGGGTTGAATAATACATTTTACAGTAGGGGAAATTCGATCGTGTGACTCATCACATTTTTGGATAATAAAATAGTGAAATTTTAGCAATACAATAATGAAATAGTGAAAAAAAATCACAATTTTATTTTACTCAAGTCAATTTGAGAAAATATGGTTTATTACTTTAGTGATTTCAGTTACTAATGTATCACTGAAATTTTTTTCACTCTTTTTTATAGTGAATAAATTCAGGTGAAATAGATTAGGCGTCTAGAGAATTCTTGTGTCTTCATTTTAAATCAGAACGTGTGAAAGCGTTGTGTTGGTGAAGATGACGAAGTACGATTAAAGATCAGGTGACAGCCTATAGAAAAGTTGCATAATGTTAATTTCATATTGTTTCAATGAAGCTCAATATGATACACAACCGTTTTTTCTAATAGTGAAATTTTCAGATAAAAAAATTATTTTTATTTGAAAGAATGAATGAAAGAACTTAAAATTTTCAACGAAAAATATGAATTTTCCAGAACTAGATCAATTTACAACCAAGCAGTTGCATTTTTAACCAAAAATAATGAATTTTTAACCAAGAAGATCAATTTCCAAAAAAGACGAATTTTTGAAATCAAAATCCAAAATCAAATACCCCTGCAAAGTAGAATTTTTTTACGGGGATGGTGAAAAAATCTCAAACAAGACACACGAGAAGGATTCGCACTTCTCAGTAGTATGGGGTTTCACTATGATGTTAATGATGTAGATGATGATGATCATTAGGGAGCGGACTAGATAAGGTATGAACTTGGCTACGAATCGTCTAGGAAATGACAACCACTGCGAGCTGAGGGGCTTAGCACTGAGTATTCAGCGAGTAAGGTAGCCCGCTGCCTGAATACTCAGTGCTAAGCCCCTTGGCTTGCAGTGGTTGTCTTTCCCTAGACGATTCGTGGCCATTTTCATACCTTATCAAGTCCGCTTCCTAATGATCATCCATCTTTTACCCACTAAAAAAACGTCAACCTTTCTTCTTGACAGAGATCCCATGGAAACCGCTTTCGCATTACTTCAGGGGGTGCGGTGTTCTTCACTCATTTGGTTGGTAGGATGGTTTCGCCATAAACAATTACCGCATCTCAGGTCCCATCGTTTCGTAGCATCTCGGCGATCACACTTTCCGGTGCGAGGCTTCCTGTTTCTATTTCGAGTCTATCTCGGTGCTCGGACCAGCGTCAATAGTCGAAAAAAGGGTGTTTTGCGTCATCTCGATCGGCTTCGCAGTAAACACACTTCAGTCTCTGCACCTTTTTGATCTTTCGGAGGCAGGCTCGAAAATTGTCATGCCCTAGTTGACCCCTTCATCATTGCGTCCTTCCCACACGCTCAGGTTGGGAATCAGTTTTGCAGTCCATCTGCCTCGATGATCGTTCTACCATCGTCGTTGCCTGCATTCTTGTCTTATTACTTTGACCTCTGCCTTAGTTGACTCTTTTTCTGCATGTGGGATTGTCTAGAATATGCGCTTTTTTCCAAGGCTAACAGCTCAATCGGTATGATTCCCGCGACCAGAAGCGCTGCTGGCTCTCAAACTCTGCTTTATTTCTTCTTTTTTAACGCTTCAGCCCATATTTAGCTACCGTATAGGAGGATATTCTGTGCTACCGACATCAATCGTCGGCGTTTGCATTGTCTTGGCCCGTTTCTGTCGGCGATGAGCCTGATCAGTGTCGTCGCGCCGTCATTGATGCAGCTTTGTCAGACGCCTTTCTGATCTGTTCCCAGAAGGTGAACTTAGTGTCCATCATTATCCCAAGCTGCCTTAGAGCCCCATTGGTCTGAATCGTCTCCAAACCCAGCATCCCTACTGTGGTGGGAGTTAACTTCCTGGTGGCTAGCACCAACTCAGTCTTTTCCTTTGCTAGATTTAGGCCATGGCTACCCATCAACCTGCATGCGAGGTATACAGTACGATTCAGTTTCCAGTGAATTTGCTCCGTGTTGCGAGCGGTTATTACTGCCATGATGTCATCGGCGTAGCCTGACAGGTATGCGCCTTCTGGCATCTGCAGATGCAGGATGTCGTCGTACGAAATGTTCCAGAGGTCTGGTCCCGAAATAGATCCCTGGGCGGTACCAGCCGTTATTTCCTTCCTTCCACTCTTTACCTCGTATACGGGAACTCTTTACTTAAGATAGCTTCCGATTATCCATCGTAGATACTCTGGTACCTTACACTTTTTAAGGGCTTGGATCATATCGGTCCACCTGGCAGAGTTGAAAGCGATGTTCACGTCCAACTTCGCCAGGAGGACGAGCTTCCTGAAGTAATAGTGTCCACTTTGTGCTGCACTAATTGTCTGCACTATTTCTCGAATTGCGTGGACAGTGGAGCGTCCGCCCCTGAAATTGTACTGTCTCACTGTCAGGTCCTCGCCCTCCTGGATAGCCGCCTCCAAGCGAGGCTTCAGCAGCTTCTCCAGGAGTTCCGCATGCACAGGTGATATTGGGAAGATTCCTCCCGTCACACAAGCGCGGCAAG
The DNA here is from genome assembly GCA_932178445.1 of Andricus quercusramuli. NCBI lineage: Eukaryota > Metazoa > Arthropoda > Insecta > Hymenoptera > Cynipidae > Andricus > Andricus quercusramuli. The sequence continues at coordinate 100,566 of CAKNXH010063559.1, read as the reverse complement.
TGACGCACCCATTCCCGTTAGTGGAATATTTACGCGGTGTTTGCGTAACTGGAGTAACTGCACGGTGGATCCCTCAACAAAGGAGGCCTCACAGCCTTGATCGACCAGGACGCGAAAACGGATCTCTGTACCCGTAGAACCTATCAGCATAATCTGGGCTGTCGCGAGAAATACCGGTTGTCATGTGTCAGAAAAACATGAAGTCAACCTGGATACAGTGGTTGAGGGAGCAGGTTGTTTCTATCCACTTTCGTGGCCAGACACCTCTTCTTTTTTTTGATAGTTCGTTGTCTGCCCAGTTCGTGTGGTGTGTAATGACGAGTGGTGCTTGTCTCGGCATGTTTTAGACCTATACTTCGATTTGCATCTTTGGAATTTATGAGAACCCAAGTAATTAAAACACAGGCGTAGGTGGCGCGCCTAACTGCGACGTTCAATAGGGGATTTGGATGAAAAGGCTGAGAAATTTCGGATATAATGGTCCTCGGAACAGAGTGAACACTTCTGAGCAGATGCGCGGCTATTTCCCACATCTGAACCAGTGCTAGCATGAAATGCCTGTTTCGAAGATCTATTCGATTTGACATAAGATCTTGAATTGTATGCTGGACCTTTAGTAGCCTTGGTCTCGGCAGCAATATTACCAAGTGTTGAGACCGCTGCTCAAGAAGCTCAACGAGATCATTGAATTTTGCGTAACGTTGCATCGGAGAAGGCTCCGCTGCAGGTGCGGCCGCCGTTGCAACGATTTGGTGACCCCTCATGCTAAAATCGGTTTCCCAGAGCCTTCTAGATTCGGGATCCAAACGACTTCCCAAAATGTGTACAAGCCAAACGTCCCAATGTTGCACCGGCATACCGAGGTTAGTCAATGCGCGCACAATGCGCTGTGCTTCGTCACTAAAGGTTCGCAATTCGACCGCGGATTTACTTTCAATGTGTGGGAGATCCATCAGGCCAGTGAGATGCGTGCTAACGATTAATCGAGGGTTAGAGAATCGAGTCTTCAAAGCCTGCCAAGTGGTTAAGTAATTCGCGTTTGTTGTTGTCACGTCTTTCACTAGATCAGCCGCGGTACCAGTGAGAGAAGATTTTAAATATTGTAATTCTGTGACATTTGCTAATTGCGGGGCATCATGGACAAGGGGCGTGAAGAGGTCATAGAAATCCTACCAGTCCTCGTATAGGAACTGCATAGGAACTTATCCGGGAGGGTTCGCTAATGGCTTGGCTGTCTCGATAGTGAGATTAATATTCAAGGTAATAAAAAGAGGGCAACTTCAAAGCTGTAAGCGACAGGAGTTTTTGCGATGGCTTTCTTTAAATGACCCCATACCGTTATATACATGAACAGGTTCTTGTGCTGGAAAATGTGTAGGATTTTCTGAGGTACCTGTACAGGAATTTTCAGCTGGGATACGATAAATGAGTTATATCTTTTGATATCATTTGCTAAGATTTCCTCTTATATTTTATTTATTTATTCTCATACAGTCTCCTACTCATCCATCAAAGATTTTTAGTAAGCCGATTCTGGACAGGTCGTTTACTTGGCTTTTAGAGTGAACTCTTGAACTGGTTCGCCTGCGAAATCAAGAGATAGTAAAACAAAGTTGACCGGCCTCAAGAACACCCTTGATGCTTCCATGTCGCTCGCAAGCCTTTCATACACGCCTGTGTGACAGGCTGCCGATAAATAAGGGCACCGCTTGTGAGAAACGACCAGTGCCGGACCAACAATTTTTTGTGGCCCGAGTTATATTTAATTGCCTTACTTGAGCCGGGATATTTTTATGACATTTGTGCCTGAAATGTTGTATAATAATTAGGGGAGAGTAGGCTATAATGATGATAGAGTAAAAAGTATACAATATAATAATTCTGGTTTTATAGAAAATACCTTCAAATGAAAAGTCTGAACTCAGGAGAAATAAGTTTCAAATATTCAAACATTTCTTATACGTGAACACTAAATTTATAAACGATTTTACAATTTGAAATTATTTGTTCCAAATTCAGATGTTGGCAGCATAAAAGAAAAAATCAGCACAGTTTTGTAAAGATAAAATAGATTATATTGGAGGGTACCCAAGGAAATGATATTACTTACACATTCTCCCTAATATTTTTGAAAGAGTAGTCAACAATATTTCAACCTAGTAATCAATATTTAACGCAGGAATGTTGTATCTTTTACCCTATATTAAATAAAAGAATGCAAATTGTTTTATTATTAAAATTAAATGATTGATTATTGATTTCACGAGAAAAATATTAAATAAGAAATATTTGCTTTTAAAATTAATTTCATGGACCGGGAAATGACCAGCATTTTTTTGAACCCGGAAAACCGGAAAACGACAATGAATTTAGTAGCACAGCTACACAAAAAAAATCGTTTTACGGGCCTGGAGGTCAGACCATGTTGACTATTATGTTTTTGGGGTTGCTGATTCTGAATCCGAGGTCCAAAAAATCCCAGCACGTCGAATTCGGATTCAGTGAGCCCAAAAACATATAATAAACATGGTCTGGCCCCCGGACTTCGGAAAAAAAAATTGTATGCGGTTATTTCAGAACCCTGACGTGCTGGGGTTTTTTGGACCTCGGATTCGGATTCAACGACCCCAAAAAATATATAGTCAATATGGTCCGACCTCCAGGCCCGGAAAAGGATTGTTTTTGTGTGGCTGTGTAGTTAAACGAATGCAAACAAGTCCTCCTGAAACTTTATGAACTATCTTCAACTTTAAAATAATAATCCACTTTTAACCCATTTCGAATTGGATTTTTTAAAATAAAAAAGGCATTTTTCAAATATTTAGCGGTATTTGGCCGTCTATTTAAAATAAGCAATTATAAATCAAGTATTTTAAATAAAAAGTGAACAATTAGTGAATGCAAATGTATTTAAAATAACAATATTTAGCCTGTGATTCAAAAAGTGTTTGATTATAAACAATCATTTGAAACATGTTTGAGTTTTGAAGTTTATAACTTAAAATGTCTTGAAAATTATATAATTTAAAAAATTTGGAAATGTATTGACACACAGGAAAACGCGGATTTATGTGTCATTTTATATAAAATTATTCCATTGAATAGTGCTGAAATTTGGAGCGACCGACAACCGTGATTCTCACATCGGAGATGTAGTTTCTCTACAACATGCTCGAAATAATCATTTTGGAATTTTACGGCGCCGACTTTTAATATTTATTATCGGTTCAGTAATTATGACTAAACAATATAATTCAGTTCAGTATAATTCCTCAACTACAAATTTTTTCCATGTAGGTCTACTATCACTTAATAAAATAATTCTTTGGGAGAAAAAAATATCACTTTGCGACAAAGTTACTATTCTTTGAATTATGTATAAAATTCATTACTTTTAATAAACATTTCCTGGTATTTGAAATAAAATTTCTTTGATAGACGCCATTTTCAGCGGACGCCCAGTCAACGGCGCTAATAATGCCGGCACATTTGACATTTCAAAGGTCATAAAAATAAATTGCAGGGCAATAATTATCAACAAATATCAATTTATTCAGTTTCCATCGAAAGATTGATGCAAAAAATGGCTGGGACACTCTAAAACAGTTGTTTCACAATGCAAACGTTTCGCTGGCGCCGACATTATCCAAATTCAAGAGTATATGAGCGTATTATTTTCGCCTTAAATTGTTCAAATTTGTGCAACCAACTTCAAACCTCAAAAACTACCCTCTATGCGGCAAAGATTATGGCGGGGCCAGCGAAACGTTCCGCTGGCCCCGACAATATCCAAAATCAACTTCATATGAGCATATTATTTTCGTCTCAATTTGTTCAAGATTGTGCAACCAATTTCAACCCCTGAAAACTACCCCCTGTAAGGCAACCACTATGGCGGGGCCAGCGGAACGTTTCTCTGGCCCCGACATTATCCAACATCAACTTTATATGAGCGTATTATTTTCGTTTCAATTTCTTCAAATTTGTGCAACCAACTGCAACCACTGAAAACTACCCCCTATCCGGAATAGACTATGGCGGAGCCAGCGAAACGTTTAGCTGTCCCCGACATTGTCCAAAATCAACTTTATATGAGCGTATTATTTTCGTCTCAATTTGTTCAAATTTGTGCAACGAACTTCAACCCCTGAAAACTTCCCTTTGTGGGACAAACACTATGGCGGGGCCAGCGAAACGTTTCGCTGGCCCAACATAGTGTTTGCCTCACAGGGGTAGTTTTCAGGGGTTGTAATTGGTTACACAAATTCGAACAAATTAGGAAAAAAATAATACGCTCATATGAAATTGATTTTGGATAATGACGGGGCCAGCGAAACGTTTCGCTGCCCCGCCATAGTGTTTCCCGCATAGGGGGTAGCTTTCAGGGGTTGAAGTCGGTTGTACAAATTTGAACAAATTAAGACAAAAATAATACGCTTATATAAAGTTGATGTTGGATAATGTCGGGGCCAGCATTATATTGACATGTTTTCAAATTCATCATAACTATCCGTCAAAGCTTCAAATACGCTCAAATGCGCCACCGGTAGAAAAATTTGCGCCAGCTAATTAACAAAGACAATAATTAATAATTAATTGATAATTAATTAATAATATAATTAACAATAATTAACAAAGGGGTGAGAGAGCAGTGTGACGCAGGTGTAAATCCGTTCTGCTAACTATTCCGTCACTCAAATTATCATTATCTGTTTATTAAACTGTTGAGGTGGCTTACAACATTTGTGTACTCACATAAATAAAAGTGTGCTGATGACAAATATGAAATTGGAATCTATTCACTATTCAGTAAGAAAATTAATTGAGTTTCTCAAGGTGTGATAAGATTAAAAGTACATGTCTCTAAAAAAAAAAATTTCTGTCAGGCTATATTTTTTTACATAATGAATCATCTGATCTAAATTATTCATAAAATTCGAGAAAATCTTGTCCAATCCTTTAAAATCCCTAGAAAAATTAAAAAATCACCCTTTAAAATTTAATTAAAGTTTTTCAAATCTCTTAAAAATTTTGCAGGATGAGAAATCTTTTTAAACGTGTCAAATCGAGAGAAATCATATAAAATTCAATTAATTGGTTGAAAATCACACTACTTTGCTAAACTTAATTTTTTTGATTGAAGTTTATACTAATTTGTTGGAAATTTGTTGTTTTCTTTTTTTGGAAATTGATTTTTGTGAGTTGGAAATTAAACTGATAGGTTGAAAGTTTAACATCTTTGTCAAAAATTTATTTTATTGGTTGAAGATTGAAATATTTTATAGAAATTAGTATTCCTTTAGTTGAAAATTAATTTTTGCACTGATCACAATACATACATCACAAGGCAGAGAAGAATCGAGTCTTCCGTAATCTTTCGTGAACTATATTTTCAGACTTGCTCAGTTTTTTGCTTATAAAATTAATAAATAATATCGAATGACACCTCTTTATGATCCACTACACATTGTTGATACAAGCAAGAAATTTCTTGTCAAAATATTACCATCAAATCGAATACTCGATAATGATAATATAATTTTGTTTGATATTACAATTTTTTTATATCAAATAATATTACTTACAAATCATTTTTAACTTGCACACACTCCTGCGCATTAAATCCAAAAGATAGTAAAAGTCGGAAAGTTGTTTACCAAATTATAGGCGAAAAATAAAAATCAACATTTGTTCATTATTTGCATTGATTTAAAATTTTGAATAATAAAAATTCAAAAATCGCTTCCACATATCGCTTGCGAATTCAATAACAAAATTTTTCGATTGAAACAGAATTTAAAATCAATTAAAAATTGCGTCCAAAAAATTATCGTTAATTATGTTATTTGATTCCGCCCTACTGTTTCTGTCGTTCCGCGTGGATAATGAGGCTAAGCGACTGCACAACAAAATTAATATCCCTATAAAGTATACACTGTAGCTAAAAAATTATGAAAATTTTGTTGGTACTAGAAAATCCTGTTGTCATTTCGAATATTGGAGAAAAAAAAATTTGAATGGCCTTCTGGGGATTAGCAAATGATGAAACAAAGGAAGCCTTCATAACCATAATACGTTTGCATTTAAATCTTTTTATTTAATTTTGAACCAACTACGGATTTCAAAGAATATTCTATTTTAGTTTATCTTCTTTCTATTGAATTAATGATACACATACTGTAGAGTATCTTCATTGGAAGTAACTTCTTTATACCAACGTGAGGAGATTGGGTGATGTACGCCTAAAGGACATTCCTTCATTTCCATTACGGTCATATCGTCAACTGCACCGCTTATCATGTTTATTTTTACTCGCGAACTATATGCATCTGCCATATATATTCCAAGAAGAATCCCACTATACTCCAGTATTGCAAAAACTTCACCACTGGATGTTGATAAAACAATGTGTTCTCGGGTTGGCACGGTCACATATTTATTCGATTCTGCCCGCAATTTAATTGGTAAACCGACAGGAATAACATATCTTCGAAATTCGAATTGCCGGTTCAGATTTGCCTGGGGAATAAGCCGAATATATCCAAGCTTTGCAAGTGCATATCCAAGTACTTCATGAGGAAAAGGCCTGTCCGGAGAAGACCTAGACTGTCTGGCGGAGGGAGAAGAGCTAGGATTACGTTCGACATTGGGATTCCGTTCAGGCTGTAGTGAATCGTAATTTGCAGACGTTTTAATAAAACTTCCTGTTAAGATTGGTTTACTTTTGCCTACTGGACAATCCCTTCTTTCATCTGGAGTCAAATTATCAACTGTGCCGCTTACCATATTTATTTTTACTCGCGAATGATTTCTATCTGTCCTATACATTCCACAAAAAGTCTCACTATCATTCAATATTGCAAAAATATCATCATTGGATGTTGCTAATACAATATATTCTCGGGTTGGCAGGGGCACATATCTATTGAATTCTACTCGAAATCTAATTGACATAGAGGCAGGAATAACGTATCTTCGAAATTCAAATTGCTTGTTTAGATTTGTGCGAGGGATAAGCCGAACATATCCAAGTTCTTCTATTGTAAATCCAAATGCTCGATCTGAAGGAAGCCTGCCCAGAGAAGAAATGGATCTGGCACGAAGTGATGGCTCCTGAAAAGACGTCCGGTCAGGTGAATGTTGTCTGGCAGAAGAAGAAGAACTAGGATTACGTTCGACATTGGGATTCCGTTCACTCTGTAGTGAATCGTAATTTGCAGAAGCTTTAATGAAACTTCTTGAGAAGAGTGCTTGACTTTTGCCTACTGGACAATCCCTTTTTTCATCTGGAGTCAGATTATGAACTGCGCCGCTTATCATATTTATTTTTATTCGCGAACTTGATCCATCTTTCCTATAAATTCCACGAAGAGTCCCACTATAGTCCAATATTGCAAAAATATCATCATTGGATGTTGCTAATACAATATATTCTCGGGTTGGCACAGGCACATATCTGTTAGTTTCTGCTAGAAATTTAATTGGTAAACCGGCAGGAAGAACATATTTTCGGAATTCAAATTGCTGGTTTCGATTTGTGCGAGGAATAAGCCGAACATATCCAAGTTCTTCTATTGTACATCCAAATACTCGATCTGAAGGAAGCCTGCCCAGAGGAGAAATGGATCTTGCACGAAGTGGAGGCTCCTGAAAAGATGTCCAGTCGGTTGAATGTTTTCTTGCAGAAGAAGAACCAGGATTACGTTCGCCATTAGGACTCCTGCTAGCAGCAACTCTGGACCTGCCACGAATAGGAGCCTCCTTTGGAGAAATCTGGTCAGGCAAATGTTGTTGTCGAGCAGCAGCAGAAGAAGAAAGGCCAGGATTACTTTCGCTAGTAGGTTTCTCGTCGGGCTGTGAACTGCATTCTGCAAGAAGAAATAGAATATTCAGTTTTGTTTTGTTTAGCTTATTTATGTCTAATATCTTCAGCTAAATTCAAAGTTTCTTTGCAGAAAGCATATTTCGCCGCGAATCAATAAAAATTATGAGAAGTAATTTTTGATTATAGGTACTTCCCACCCTACATTTTTATGTTAAGTAAACACATTTTTTTAGAAGACGAGTGCATACACGCTTTAATAACCCTAATGACAATAAACGAGTTTCTGCTATACAAAAACCTACATAAAGTTAACGGTTTTTAATATATCCAATTCTTTGGCAAATTTTCTTTTACTCAGTTTTTACTGTCAAGTAAGACTTGACAATCATTTTAAATAAGCGAAATGAAGAGTTGAATTGCAATTATTTCAAAATTCCATAAGGAAGAGTCGAGCGTCAAAACTTTCAAGTTGAAAATTATTGAGGCTCATCGTGTTTGAATTCAACTTAACTCATTGTTTTATTTTTTGTATTTATTCTGGATTCGTTAAAATTCTCCTGGAATTCTTATAAACTGCATCGAACTCTTTTGAATTCAAAAGAACATTAGACATATTATTAATATACGATAGTCACTTTTAGTTTGTTTTAGTCACATTTTGGGTTAAAAATTATTCTGTGAAGAAACTGTATTTAAAAACAAAATCTTATTTGCAAATGACGTTTAGACTTAATTTTAGTTTTGTCTCTTCATTGACTTTTATTTTCTATATATAAATATATTGAAGATGCATGTATTGATATTAGGGTGGCCCAAAAATATACATTTTGGAATTTTCGACCCGCGTCGACGCCAAATTGTTCTCTCGTAGAAACAAATGAATACAAATTTTTTATTTTCGATTCAAATGATTTTTAGTTGGTTGTAAAGCACTTTTTGTGTCTTATGGAGTTTAACATGTAAAACGTACACTTTATTTACTTCCTTGAGTTTGTTCAAGAAATTACAAGCCAATTCATTTACCCTTTTATGAACTTATTCTCTTCTCAGTAAAGATGCATTTTGTCAAATTTTAATACACAAACAAAGTTATGAAAAAATTTGAGACATCTTGAAAGTTGCATAAAATTATGATATTTGTGGACTCGTAGCGAGCCTTTGATATGACGTTTTAACTTGAAATTTTCAAGAAGCATTTATGAGGATATTGAGAACAGATTAATGAAAAAAAGATCATTATTTTGAAAATTATAGTTTTGGAGCGTTTACAAAAATAGGTGAAAATGAAAATTTTAAGTCCAAGAGCAGCTTTTCTCCGGACCTGAAGAATTTATGGCAGCTAAGTTGAACTGAGAGTGGCCTATGAGGTTCATTATGCAAAACTAATCTCAGGTGGCAGCACCGAGCCGAGTACTAGACCATCTATCGATGAGATTCGAATTTTAAGAAAAGAAATTTTGTTAATAAGTATAAAGTGCCATTTATACCTTGTAAAGATAACAAAATATATTTTTAAAAATTTCTTATTAATATTTATCACATAGCATTCGTAAAAGGTTGATATATCCTTTTCTGACTGTCACATGCAAAGTGAGGTTAGGTTTACTGTAGTTCACCATATATCCCATTGTATGTATAATTTTCACTAAAAGTATACATTACCTTCGTATATAAGCACTAAACACATATTTAAGGATTATTTACCCTTATATATTTAATTATAAGCAACCGTACACTAAGCACTGTATTTTTTTTTGTCTTTCATTGACAGAGGGTCTAGTACTCGGCTCGGTGCTGCCACCTACGATTAGTTTTGCATAATGAACCTCATTGTTAGAGGCTTAGGACTCCCAGATGCAGGCTCGACCATAAAGATCCGTGCTACAGGCCCATACCTGTAACCCAGCACATCTCCCCATTTTTTTCGCACTTTCTGGGGAACCAACTAATTTTTTTACAATACCCCAACCCTACGTGGACACTTTACTTCAATAAGTTGAATAACAGAGTAATAACACTAAAACTGCCGTCTGGGTTAAATTTCAGGGCTCGCTTCAGGTTCTCTTGAAACTTTTCTATTTTAATTCGTACGTTAGAAGAAAACTTCAAAATACATTACAACGTACTAAAAATTATTTTATTTCAAAATAAAAAAAAATTTATTTATTTGTTTCTACGAGAGAACGATTTGGCGTCGACGCGGGTCGAAAATTGCAAAATCTATATTCTTGGGCCACCCTAATTGATATACATATATAATAATAATAATAATGATATAATATACAATATACTATCTATTACCCTCGGTCATTTGCATTTGATTCCGCTGTCTAACCCCCATCCCACCTCATCTCAGACTACCATATAAACATGTAGGGTTGTCTCAGGAGTTTACATGTGTCGCTGTGCCCCCTTACCATTTGCCCCCCCCCCCCGCCCAATACCTTTACGACCTGCCTGAGAGCCCAAAGAATATGTGTGCATAATTTGGTCCCGATTGGTCAAAAACTATGGATTTGCATGAGCATCATACGTTTTCGGCCACTTGATTTTATATATTAGATAATAATACATAATATGATAATACATATATACATATACAATTATTCCATTCTATATTAAAATCATTTTAAATAATTCAATTGCAATTTTTAAATCCATTTTCAAGGAAATTCATCATTTTATTGTTAAAAAGTAATTAATTTTATTTAAAAATTAAACTTTTTTCTTGAAGATTCATCTCCTTTGCTTGAAAATTCAGTAATATCAAGAACAATTAGCTATTTTGTTGGAAATTGCTCTGTCATAATTGAAAATTTAACTCTGTTCTTAAGTCCAAGTGCTTGGTGGAAAAATACAAAATAAATTTGTTTAGTTTCTACCATCTGCTTCAAAATGCATTATTATGTTAAAAAGTAATTTCTTTGTGGTACGCTTAATAGTATATTATGCACCAAGGGGAAAAGCGGGACATCATTGATGAATGTATCTTTCCAGTGCAAGTCGCAGGAACCGACTTTAAATGGCGCCTTTCAAGTTCGTAGGTATGTAATGGCCATGTATATATATGAGGTCATAAGTTTTGATGTCATGGACTGTAAGAACAATAATACTGAGAAAAGTAAGTCTCAAGTGGTTATTAAATGAGACGACTGGTGGGAACTCAGAATTGTTTCTTTTTACGCTGAAAATAACAGCATGAAGTTATCCTTTTCAAAAATGGAACGCGAAAAAATACCATAAAAAAAGAAATCTCTAGTTTTTACAGTGTAAATATACAAATGGCTATTATATGACTATGAGCTGGAAAGGGGGGCTTTAGGTTCGAACCACAGGCCTGATAAATAGCCGTATTCGTGCATGTATTATATGAAATATAATAAGAATTACAGATATATTACATTATATTATATCATTATATTCACCAATAGAATTAACGATGACCGCCAGAGTGAAAACAAAAGTACAGACCATCCGCATTTTTGCAAAGTAGAGAACAAACTGATTAATGCTTCAGTGAATAATTTGGATATTGACTGTATCTAAGGAATATTCCATTGCATCATCAGAGTACAAATATATACATAAGTAACCGTTACCTCATACATATGTGTAATAATGACTTTATCAGTGTGAAGCTTGTCCCTCGCAGATAATGATATCATTTCACATTCTCTATTACGATCATTTTAATTAAGACATTCTGATCTCGAATGGAAGGTAGAAGGTTTCATGTAAAAATTGATTCAACACGACAACATTTAAAGAAATTATCAAATTAAATAATTTGATTGAATGTCTAATTAAATTTTCATTTGTATGGAAATAGGATTTCCATACAAATTTATGAAAATAGTATTTCCATACAAAAGTATGGAAATACTGCGTCTTTGGAGGTGAAATGAAATGCATTTAGATAGCATGCAGGTGTATATTTCATTCATTTTTTTATTCCTGACGTATTTCGCATGTGTTCAATTACCTACTGAGGCGACAATAAAAAAACGATGTAAGGTAAACAAATTTCGCAGGTGAAGAAATTTGTTTAAATTCATTTTTACACACTATTTCGATCTATATCATTCTTATAAATGGAATTTATATGAATGAGGAAGAAGTAAGGGAAGGGAGGATCAGTAGAAGCATGTGAGTGGAATTAGCGGAAGTAGAGCATGGAGAAACAAGGGAAGTGATGGTAGGGAGGAGAAGCAGGAGAAGTATGGGAGTGAAATTAGGTGAGTAAAAAATGGAGAATTAAGGGAAGGGATGGGATTGGAAGTGTGGGATGTAAGGGGTTGGCAAGTAGGAGAAGCGAGTGTAATTGTGGGATGTGAGAGGAGGGGAAGTAGAGAAAGGAGAAATCAGGAAATTGAGGGCGTAGAAAGTATGTGAAGGGAGAGGATGTGAAGAATGACAGGGGTGTGATGTAGAGGAGGGAGAAGTAAGAGGTAAAGATGTTATATTATTATATATTTACCAATAGAATCAGGGAAAACGGCAAAAGCAAGGAAAAGAGTACCCACGGTGCTCCTCATTTTTTACTAATCGAGTAGATGAGAGTAAATAGCAGTAGATGATACTAATTCAGCAAGAAAATACATTTTTCACAAGATGTTTCGTATTCCACGTAGACTATTTTGATTTTCTGGCTCCCCCCTTCTGACCTTCTGCCTCTCTCACCCAAAAAAATATATACGTCGTATACGGACAGCCGCTAGTCAATATCTTACTTGACATCGTAAATTTAAGCTTGGAGACAAACACTTATTTCTTTAACAATGAAGTTTCATAGAGATTTACTGGTCTATGTCCTCGTATACCTGTATGTTGTAGAACAAATAGCGGTATCTGGAAAATTATATCGACATACGATTATAGTTTTAACAAAAGTTTCAGAAAACAGATCTTTATCCGTCCAATTTTATCTCTTCCAAGACTCCATTATTCCACAAATTAATATGATGAATTCATGTGATATCGTTTATCGATTTTTTTATAATGAACCAAATATACATTTTTTATAAACTATTTTAATTTTACGAGCACTACGTTTCAATTGTGGGAAAAATATTTAGAAAGTGAACCCGACGTCAATTTGTACTCCCACTCGAAAGTAACTTAGCCGTCGGCTAAATGCGGATTTTACGTTTATTCTGCGTTTTTTCGTTTTTTTAAATTACAATAATGAATCAAGAATAATCTTAGATACTAAAATATCACACCTTAGAGCCCAAAATGCTCTTAAAAGAGAGGGAACGGGGTGATCTTTCACAAAAATAGGGGGATGGTAGTGAAATAAATTCTTTTAAACTCTACTAATGTTGATATGAATATGATATGAATTTCCAACATAAAATTGATTTTTAACCAATCAGTGTCATTAACAACCAAAAAGTTTAACTTTCAAGCAGAAGAAACGAATATCCGTTGTAATAACATTCAAACTGATTAACAAAGTATAGAAAATGCAATACTCATGCGCTGAGAAAAAGTTTGCTTTTACTAATTAAATTTTATTTGACTGAAGTATATGAAAGTCTTGACCATTTGAAAAACTTTGAATTGAAAAAATAATTTACATCTGCGCCGCCACGACGCGGCACGGGAAGCATCCTTCAGAGCGTCAAGAGTAATGATTTCTAAAGAAGAAACAAATACTTCATGAGGATTTTGGGGAAATGTGATAAGATAGCTGCAATATAATAGATTAAATGCTTTCACGATGATTCATTATAATGAAATTATGTGTTTCGGGTTTGAGTCGTGTGCAAAACTACGAATATTGCCGACGGAAAGCCAAATCGGATTAGTAATATATCCATTGTCCCTCGCGATGTTATCAGAGTGTTTTAAGATTCCAATTGCTTCTCTATGTTTTCTTGGGAAAATGTTGTATGTTTTTGCGATGACGGTCGTTTTGTCCAAGAAAATGCTATGTCCTGTTTCGATATGATGCTCAGCTTGTGTTGACTGCGTGAAATGTTTTATCCTGACTTTACACTCATGTTCCCTTACACTTTGGCTTACCGCTCTCCTAGTTTCTCAAATATACATAGACTTTTCCACAAGAGCAAGGTATTTTATATACATCCGGATCACTTGCAGTTTCCTTTTTATGTTTAGGTTTGTTAAGCAGATGTAATTCCTTTTTTAATTCATCTTTATCTTCTATGGAGACAGCTCCACATGCAAAGGAGTTCATGACTGATTGCTTTTGAGATGGGTGGTGGTGGAAGGAGGCACGTAGGTGTATGTATGTGAGGGGTTTCTTAAAACCTTATGTCCTGATGTGTTATCAAATTTTTTGTAAACTAGTACGTCCAAGAATGGCAATTTTCCATTTTGTTCAATTTCCATGGTTGACTGGATATGGGGTTCTATTCGATCGATGAAATTGAAAAACTTGTGTAGCTTATCTAGTCCGCGTCTTCAGATGAAAAAAGTGTTGCCAAAATAACGGCACCAAAATTCTGATTTAAGCTTGGATTGCTTGAAGATTCTGGTTTCTAGATGGTTTATAAAGATTGTATTAGAGATTGGCACTTTCGTATTGAGATATACTACGTCGAAACTCACTAGGATGTCTCGCGGTTGACGTGAATCTGTTTGTATATTTTTGATAAAGTCAGAAGATTTTTGGACGTGAGTGATAAGTTTCCTGTGAAAGGGTTCAGTTCTTTGGTAAGGAAGCGCGCTAGGGTGTAAGTTGGTAATTTTATTGCCCTGACGGTCGGTCTGAGTGAAATGTTGTTTTTGTGGATTTTTGGGAGTCGGTTTTTAATATGTATATTCAGTTAGGAGGTCCATGATTTTGTTGTTTTAGTCTTCTTTATTCATTATTACTGTTGTGTTGCCTTTGTCTGCGGGTTATATCATGATGTATGTATACCGATTGGGTTCTTTAATTAGTGTTTTTTTTCATTTTGTCAAGTTTGAGGAGGGAAGTTGTGCTTGGCGCAAGATGTTGGCCGTCCGACCCCGTATGTTATTCGCTTTTTGGGTGGAAGTGTACATATTGTGGATTCCAAAATACTGATGATTTCTTGTTCCGAGATTTTGGAAAGAATTACTGAAAAACTATATCCTTTAGATAAGGCTGAAATTATTTCATTGCTGAGAGGCTGGTTATAGATGTTCTCACTGTGTTAGTTTGTGGTGTGTGCCTTACTGGAAGAAATTCGACAATTTTTTTTTGCGTGCAAATATCTTTAATCCATTGGGATTGGTCAAATGGTATGCGGTCTAATGTAGAACAAATGTCAAATCTGAGGGTAATTGTAGGTAAAGGTGAAGTTTTAATAGTTTTTTTAAGGTAGTGGGCAACACAAATTTCGTGTAGTGTATTTTTTCTTCCAAGAGAAGCAAACATGTTTTATGCAGAATTGATATGGACTTAGATGTTCCCAAATGGTTTTTCATTCGTAAGAATTTTAGGACGATGTTGTTGTCCCTGCATCGTTTCGAGAAAGCTATAGATTTTAATAGCTTAGCTTCAGATGACCGGAGCTTACTAAAAGTGTTAGTTTAAGTAAGGAAACTCTCCCTGTAGAGTTCTTTCATAAGGAGGATATTAACGCACGCAACGAATCTCCTATTTGTAGTATAGCAGAAATTTCTATTCTACGGGTAGACATTTTTCTATGATTGTTCAGCAATTACGTAATATTTATTTGTGTACCGGATTTGGCGATGAGTTGAACCCAAGATTCCTAACCAATGTTTTTTCTGGAAAAACCTTGGACTTTGGAGCTACATACTTACTACATACATACTACATAGATACTATCACCCCTTCGTCTACTTGCATGAAGTTTTTTTCCGTTGTTCTTAACACGGAAAATGGTACTTTGAGTGTACTAAATTTAACCGCAAATTTACCTAGAAGTACCATAACTTTCTAGGATAACACTAAGGATAGATAGTTACAAACAATAACAAATTGTTCAAGAAATCATGTTTGTCGACTTTAATTAATTATTACCGCGCTCCAATTGATGAGTCGACATAAGCAAAAGATTACAAAAAACCGCAACTTACTAGCATTAGCAAGGTAACTAATCGTCCTGCATTCGCCGTGATTGTTCAGCATTAGTACGTTCTCTCCCACTTTGAAATTTGTCCCGCAAAGTGTCCCGGAAAATTGGGGTAGCCTCCTGCATGTCCTGCATTTACTATGCCAATGTAGCCAACTATCTGGACCCAAAATGACAAGTATTGATACATCGTGCAACATGTGCGAGTACTACTTATGCTATGGAGGTTAGTTTCTACACGTTTGTTCTAAAAACCTTCTCCTAAAAAAAGGGTCTCCAGTGGTAAGGTCCAGCCATCCCGCATTTTGGGTTTAGATAGTTGGCTACCTTGAGCATTAGTCTGGAAGAATATTGTTATAAAAAATATCAGATTGTTCAAATAATGTATGTAAACATCTAGTCATGCGTAGAAAGTATTATTTCATATATAAAAAACAATTTGCAGTAAAAATCACCGAACATAATAATAATGAGCGCCAGAAACTGGCGAAAGAAAAATTTTTACTTGTGAGCTGTTTTCAAAAAGTAATTACTTGATTGAGTTCTATTGCCAATTGTGAAGAAAAATGTTCAGGTTCAACTCGATTCACTTCATATGTGAGATTCTGAATAAAATTTACGAAAACGTTTGTTTTTTTTTCATGAGAAATACGTGTTAAACTTCATCAAGCTTGCAGAACACCTAAATATCATTTTTGTAAACGAAAGAACGCATTTTTTTACATTAGAGCAAATTTTGGGGTGATATGTATGAAGTTCGAAACAGGCGATTTTGTAACATTTTCGTCTTAATTCAAATCTTTCCATTAAACGTTGGAAATGGGAACTTATGTGATCTACACTAATTCTGCAGCCATTCACAGAAGTGTCTTTATGCTCCCTCCCTCCCACCTACCCTGAGAATTTGCTATCTTGGATGTATACCAAGAAAATTTCAGAAATCTTCTCGCGTTTCCCAGATATGAGTAAAAATGTTGAATTGCATCTGCGTTGGGTTTAGATCTGCCTTCTGCTACACAATAAAAACTAGGCATTCATTTTTACCTGGGATTCTCTTTGGGCGTTCAAATATGATCTCACAAATAGTCTATTTTAGTACCAGTTTCTGTCTTGTTTAGTTTGCTAACTCCAGATTGATAAATGATCCGAGATAGCGAACTAAAGTGGTTCAGAGGGTGCATTGTTTCAATTGTTTCAAACTTCAATCTTACAAAAAAAAAAAAAAAAAAAAATAGATGAAACGACCAGGGATCGGATCGTTTTAAGTTAGACCAATCCGAGTGCGGATTGGACACTTATAATTCTTACGAGTGTGGTTCCAAACCTGGACACTTTAATTTCTGTAGCGTCCTGATCCTGTAGTGGGGGACTTAAATTGCGAAGCCCAATTAAATTCTATAGTTGCGGCACTAGCCTGGTTCAACTCGCAGAAGTTCGTGAGACAAATCTTAGTCATCGTTTATATTAGTTAGAGAAATCCACAAATAATAGGCGCGTTCGAACGCTTTGACGCTTGCCTGATCCAATCCCGTTTGCACTCGGATGAAGTGCGCAGGCGTGTTTCTAGGTTCCCCATGAATTATGTTGTGGAGAACGGGGTTCTGAGGTACGTGTAGGTGTTAATAATTCAAGAATGGATTAAATTTCCCAGATAAGTGGGCGAAGTTTTTTCATCTTACCGGCTCTATAAAAAGGGACGATTTGTTTTGGCTTTAGCTGAAGGACACTCCGATCGCCATACTCCTCCAGAAATTTTAGATTGTCGCGAGCGTCGTGCCAAAAACTAGCAAAGATAACTATATCGTCCGCGAACAGAAGCATAATTAGAGATCTGACAGCATTCAGCAACACACCCTTCATACCTTTCTTTATATGAAAGTCCACAATATCAGCCACAAAAAGAATGAAGAGGAGAGGACTGAAGCTGTCACCCTGTAGCACCGCCAGCGTCACGTCGACCTGTCCCGAGTAGGACTCACCACATTTGACCCTTGGACCGGCGTTGATATAAAATGAGACCAAAATTATAATAATTTTTCCACTGAAACCCAGGTGATTTAGATGGGCTTAAAGTTTAGCTAGGTAAATTTGACAAAGCAGCATAAGGGGTGTTCGCTCCCTCGTGATTCATTTTACAGACATTGATACGCCGCCAAATATGGTAGGCTTTCTATCCCTAGAACCCTTAAGCACAATATTGAAATCGATAGCAACAAGCAAATGATTTGATTGGTCCAAAATATTGTGCACAAAGTAATCGCTAACAAGATTTGCGCAATCGATATCTAACCAACGTAAATCAATAGTACTGCAACCTCTTTTCGGTAAACTGACTCAGCCTATCAGAAAATGTACTACCATTGCAGAGCGCTAGGTCATACAATACAAGGGACTCCACCAATTTTTTGCATCTTTTATTAACTTTACTATTTAGGATTCCTACACGCGCATTGAAATCACCAAATAATAAAAAATGTTTGTTTACGTTGTCTGAACAGAATAAAACATTTTGGAGCGCATCAATAACGTAGTCCAAGTTTGCTGTTGGGGCAAAATATATATTACCTATATGCAGAGTGAAGGAATTTCCAAAGGTCAATTTCACAAATAAACATAAATTACTGATTTCTAGTTCACAATGCGAATAGTCAGCGCAGTTTTGGACTAATGTAATTAGCCCTTCACTGCCACGGTCCTTACGTTCTTCTTTGACAGCCACGGAGTAATAAGGGGCGTAACCAACTAAAAATTTCGGTAGTTTCACTGATGCGTTTGTGAGCCATGACTCACCTATGCAAATGACACAATGACTAGTTGAGTAGGCTTTCTGCCTTACATCAAAGTTATACACATTATTATAACCACTGATATTACAATAAAGAACACCAAAACTTGTCTTACACATCTATCTATTTGATGAAACACCCGATGAATCAAAGCTCGGAACTCCTGCCCTTCTCATAATAGATCCATTCAGACAGTCTGTGGGCTGCCCAGATCCTGCAGGAGTTGCCCTGTTCACATACTTGTCAAGAGAGCCCGCGTCTTGAGCATCACCCCTCCTTTTCCTTTCAGAAATAAGGTTTAGAAAGGTTGGTGACGGCTATCTTCCTCTCAGACGTTATACTACCCAGCTGTGTGTTGGGCATAGCAGCTGTATTTATATTTACTAATGAGGCCCTAGGTGTCAATGTAGTTACCGTCAAACTGCTTCCTTGGCCCCATCTTCTTGTTGACATCTCTGACAAAGATTTTCAACTCACAACAATACAGGTTTAATACAACAGTACTGAACACCGAAAAAGTTTGAAGACAGCGAATTGCAAGCATTGTTGGATGAGCATGATGCTCAAACGCAATAACAACTCGCGGATCAATGAAATTTGACACAAGAAGCCGTCTTCATAGGTTTGAAAGACATGAGAAAGATCCAGAAGATGGAAATATCAAAAAAGGCAACACAAAGTGATTTTTCTTCATCAGAATGCACCATCACACGCAGCAAAACTGGTCAAGCAAACGATTGAGGCATCGATGGGACACGCACTTGCTGAACAGCGCTTTACTACTTACGAAAATGTACGAAAATGGCTCGATGACTGGCTTGCCTCAAAAGAGCAACAGTTTTTTTGGCGTGGCATCCACAAATTCTTAGACAGGTGGAAAAATGTATAGTTAGCGATGGGC
Source organism: Andricus quercusramuli (assembly GCA_932178445.1). Taxonomy (NCBI): domain Eukaryota; kingdom Metazoa; phylum Arthropoda; class Insecta; order Hymenoptera; family Cynipidae; genus Andricus; species Andricus quercusramuli. The sequence continues at coordinate 81,021 of CAKNXH010063559.1, read as the reverse complement.
AATACTTTGAATTAAGGTAAACGTCCCAGTAATCGTGACCATAAGAGATTTCATTGACTTCAAATATTTAAAAAATTGTTTTTGAAGGATTATTTGAAGCATGATTTGTACTGATTGCAGACGAAACAAAAGAAGCCTTGTTAACCATAATACATTTGCATTTAAATCTTTTCCTTTAATTTTGATCCTAGTACGGATTACAAAGGATATTATATTTTAGTTTATCTTTTTTGTATTGAATCAATGATACACATGCTGTAGAGAATCTTCATTGGAAACAACTTGTTTAAACGAACGTGAAGAGATTGGGTGACGTACGCCTACAGGACATTCCCTCATTTCAATTACGGTCATATCGTGAACTGCACCGCTTATCATGTTTATTTTTATTCTCGAATTATATGCATCTGCCATATATATTCCAAGAAGAATCCCACTATACTCCAGTATTGCAAAAACGTCACCATTGGATGTTGATAAAACAATATGTTCTCGGGTTGGCACGGGCACATATCTATTCGTTTCTGCTCGCAATTGAATTGGTAAACTGGCAGGAATAACATATCTTCGGAATTCGAATTGCCGGTTCTGATTTGTCTGGGGAATAAGCCGAATATATCCAAGCTTTGCAAGTGGATATCCAAGTATTTCATGAGGAAAAGGCCTGCCCGGAGAAGACCTGGACTGTCTGGCGGAGGAAGAAGAACTAGCATTACGATCGACATTGGGATTCCGTTCAGACTGTAGTGAATCGGAATTTGCAGAAGTTTTAATATAACTTCCTGATAAGATCGGTTTACTTTTGCCCACTGGACAATCCCTTCTTTCATCTGGAGTCAAATTATCAACTGTGCCGCTTACCATATTTATTTTTATTCGCGAATGACTTCTCTCTGTCCTATAAATTCCACGAAAAGTCTCACTATCATCCAATATTGCAAAAATATCATCATTGGTTGTTGCTAATACAATATATTCTCGGCTTGGCACGGGAACATATCTATTCAGTTCTACTCGAAATCTAATTGGCATACCGGCCGGAATAACGTATCTTCGAAATTCAAATTGCCGGTTTCGATTTGTGCGAGGGATGAGCCGAATATATCCAAGTTCTTCTATTGTACATCCAAATACTCGATTTGAAGGAAGCCTGCCCAGGGGAGAAATGGAGCTGGCACGAAGTGGAGGCTCCTGAAAAGATGTCCGGTCAGGTGAATGTTGTCTGGCAGAAGAAGAAGAACTAGGATTACGTTCGACATTGGGATTCCGTTCAGACTGTAGTGAATCGTAATTTGCAGAAGCTTTAAGAAAACTTCTTGAGAAAAGTGCTTGACTTTTGCCTACTGGACAATCCCTTTTTTCATCTGGGGTCAGATTATCAACTGCACCGCTTATCATATTTATTTTTATTCGCGAACTTAATCCATCTTTCCTATAAATTCCACGAAGAGTCCCACTATAGTCCAATATTGCAAAAATATCATCACTGGATGTTGCTAATACAATATATTCTCGGGTTGGCACGGGCACATATCTATTAGGTTCTGCTAGAAATTTAATTGGCATACCGGCAGTAATAACGTATCTTCGAAATTCAAATTGCCGGTTTCGATTTGTGCGAGGAATAAGCCGAACATATCCAAGTTCTTCTATTGTACATCCAAGTACTCGATCTGAAGGAAGCCTGCCCAGAGGAGAAATGGATCTGTCACGAAGTTGAGGCTCCTGAGAAGATGTCCGGTCAGGCAAATGTTGTTGTCGAGCAGCAGGAGAAGAAGAACTGCTAGGATTACTTTCGCTAGTAGGTTTCTCATCGGGCTGAGAACTGCATTCTGCAAGAAGAAATAGAAGATTCATTTTGCTTCATCATAGAGGAAGCTTTGTAATGGTAGCATTTTCCAAAAATTCTTAATTCATTTAATTAAACCCTCCCTAATTTAAAAATGTCTAATACAATGTTCTAAGCAACTGTCCGGATGTGGGTGTGTGTGTGGATGTGTGGATGTGTGTGGATGTATGTGCGGATGTCACGCTTTTTTTGTGAACACGATAACTAGAAAACGGTTGCAGATAAATTGATGAAATTTGGAAAGCTTATTTTTCTCACTAATCTCTTGAAACTGATTGAAGGATTTCTAGAAATATTTATTACATTATTTTTAGCACTCAATAATATTTGAAAATACGGGTTTCTATAGTAAAACTTTTTTCTTCAGCATAATTCAAAGTTCATGCAAGAACAGAAAAGATGTGTTGATTCGAGGCGAATCGATGGAACTATAATATTAATACATTTCATTGAAGAGTAAGAAAACTATGTTGATGCATAATATTTGAAAATACGCTTTTTCAAAATCAAACTTTTTTCTTCAACATAATTCAAAGTTGATGCAAGAATATGAAAAATTCCTTGGTTCGAAACTAATCGATTGACCCATAATTCAACATTGAGGCAGGAAAGGAAAAGATTTCTTGATTCGAGGCAAGTCGACTGATCTATAATAATACACTTTATTGAAGGTTAGGGAAGTTTTGCTTATTATAATATCTGAATCATCAGTTTTAAACAGAAAAACTTTTTTCATGATCATGAGCTTTCAAATAGAGTAATTCTGACAATTTTTGTGAAGAAATCACTGAGCTTGGAAAGGGATAGGGTGCGACAAAACTTCTATCTTGCCTTTTCCAGCTTGTAAAATTATCATCTCAAATACAGAATTTGATTTGACTGATTTGTCTTTGTATTTAAAACATGTTTTGTATTATTTTGTAATTTTGTATAACTAATGCTTCATTTATAATGAAGCAAATGCATTTGCTGACGGGAAGCAAAGTGCTCGTGAAATGAGCACCATATCATTATAAATACAAAGTGAAAACACTCGAGATCGATTTTTAATTATAAGAACTCCCCACTTCACATTTTTATGTTAACTAAACATATCTTTGTAGAAGACGAGTGCATAAACGCTTTAATAACCCTAGTGACAATAAACGATTTTCTGCTATACAAAAACCTGCATAAAGTTAACGGTTTTTAATATATCCAATTCTTTGGCAAATATTTTTTTACTCAGTTTTCACTGTCAATTAACACTTAACAAACAATCGTTTTAAATAAGCAAAATGAAGAGTTGAATTGCGATTATTTCAAAATTCCGTAAAGAAGAGTTGAGCATCAAAACTTTCAAGTTGAATTCATTGTTTTATTTCTGGGATTTATTCTGAATTCGTTAAAATTCTCCTGGAATTCTTATAAACTGCATCGTACTCTTTTGAATTCAAAAGAACATTAGACATATTATTAATATACGTTGGTCACTTTTAGTTTGTTTTAGCTAGATTTTGGGTTAAAAATTATTAAACAACCACCGCAGGGTACCACTAAGAGCAACTGCCATCCAAAAAGAAAATGTCAATAGCCCCCAGTAGAACCGCGGTAAAATACACCTATGGCCACGTCTCACATCCGTGAGATGGGTGGTCACAGGGCACGACAAAATCACAACGACAGGCCGGCGAAACCCTCGTGTGTCTTGAGGACACAAAGCGACCCAAGGATGACAGCTTTCTGCATCCATCTCGCAAGTGCCTTGGCATATTTTTGGCACGCGGGTATGGCTTTAAGGTTACGAACCAGTGATAATTTAGCACCTCCGAGAGCACCTATAACAAGGACAATTACTCGTACCGAATATTTTGGGTACAGTCGTTGCAGCTCTCTTTTAAGGTCTTGATACCTCTCCTCTTTTTCTTTCTCCTTTGAAGTGATGTTGTATTCGGACGGAGCCGAGAATTCGACCACGAATATAGTTCGTTTCTCGATGTCTTGGGAAACAATGTCAGGCCTCGAGTGCGCAACGGAGACTGCTGCCCGAAAATCGTAGTTCCAGAAAATCTGGCACTTCTCGTTTCGGACAATTGACTCTATATCCCTTTGAGCGTTCGGCAGGGCAGGGTCGCCACCAACACCGTAAGAACGACAAAGGTGGTAATAAAGTACTCTTAGGGCCGCATTATGTCTATAGATATACGTTGTTCCTGCGTGGGTCGGACACCCCGATAGTATGTGTTCTAGGTACTCAGCGTGTGCATGACACGCTCTGCACCTATCACTGGGAACTTCTTGACATAAAATGCGGGCACGGTATGCTAAGGTGGAGATTACACCGTCCTGGCATTCGAAAATAAAGCCCTCTGTACCTGAATTAAGCCCTGATGATTTGAGGAAAGCAAAAGTTTGCTCCTTTGACAAGGACTGTTTTTCTACATTTCTGTGAAAGTTTCCGTGCATATGCTTGTCGAGTAGCTCTTGGTGAAATTTACTAACCTCTGCTTTCTTTACTTCCGCTTTCAGACGTGAAGCATCTAGATGGAGTAATGCACTTTCTTCACTTCTGATGTTGAAATTCAGGCCAAGGGTCTCGCCAGCTTGCTCCGCGGCTTTGTAAAGGAACGCTCCTTCGCCAATCATCTCGTAGTTTCTGACCATCTTTAGGAGAGGATCTCTGCCATTCGCAACGATGTAAGCTGTACTTAAAACAATTCGGTTATGCAGACATTGGAGATTCCGAAGTCCGTGTCCGCCTTGACGGCCTGAAATGTATAATCGCGGAACTGACGAATTGATATGCAAGCTTTTATGCATATGCATGATCTTATGCGTGGTGACATCAAGGGCCTTAAGCTCGTTCTTCGTCGATTGAACCACCCCAAACGAGTGGAGTAGAACCAGGACGGCAAGCATGTTAGTCGCAGATACCTTGTTCAACGCCGACAGATTGGAAGACCAAATCTGTCGAAGAAGATGCTTGTATCTGCTTCGGAGAGACTCCTTCACTGATGTTACGTCCTGAATGCGGCTTTGAGGCACGCCCAGGTATGTATAGGTCTCTCCAGTGTTAAGATGTCTAATAACACTTATATCCACAAGCTCAGGGTCCTTGGGAACGCCAGTAATCTTTCCTTTCTTCAAATGAATTTTGGCACACTTGTCCAAACCAAAGTCCATCCCAATCTCTCCTGTGTAGTTCTTGACGATATTTATAGCAGTTTGAAGTTTGCTTT
>CAKNXH010063559.1:63398-75554 GCA_932178445.1 Andricus quercusramuli | reverse complement strand
GCTTCAGGTCATCCATATAAAATACATGAGTGACCTTATGCTCACGCTGATTAGTGTCGTATATATATATATATATATATATATATATATATATATATATATATACACACACAATATACTAGCTGTTAACCGCGGTCATTTGCATTTGAATCCCCTGTCTGGCCCCCACCTTACCTCATCTGAGACTACCATATAAACATTGTTACGGGGTAAGACCGAGGAGGGAAATTGGGAGATTGGAAATCCGAGAAGAAGGTGAAACACAATAAAACGAATTCGTTTTAATTAGGTAAAAATAGTGAGCCTTTATTGCGACTTACATCGTAGCGATGGCCGGTGGCCCGTGGGCTATGTCCGGCGTCTGTAATGCAGGTGGGCAAGGTGCCCGATAGAGGCAAGGCGAGGTTCGGACGAAGAAGGCCGACGGAGACGTCATGCTTGATCCTTGGAGAGCGGCTTCGGTTGGTGGCCCAGGTCCTCCGGCTCCGTGTCGTGAGAAACAATAGCTTCCAGGGCGCGGGGATCCCCGAGAGCGAGCGCGTCGATTAATTGATAGAGCGCACTAACGAGCGACAGAACGATTGAGTCCTCTAGCGACGGCAGTGATGCTAATAGACCGCGACTTTTCCAACTGCGCAAGCGTCGCGTTGGGAGGGGAAAGTTTCGTCATTGGCCGTAATACGCGCGCTTATTTTAAATGCTTCAAATTCATTTTTACTTTTAAGTCGAGAAATTATAATAATTTATGTTAATATGGTTCATATATGTTACTGCAATAACTATAAGATTCATGATAATATAGTATTTTATCATTGTTACTATGGGAAATGTAATTTAATAAAATGTCCGATTAAAATATCAAAGTTTGTCTAAAAATCGTTAATGAACTGTCCTGAAGTTCAAATTTTTCAAATTTGATAAATCAATTTTGGGGTTTGCAGTTCAACTATTCCACTTGAAGATTAATAATTTGAGTTAGAAATTCATCGCATTGTTTGAATATGTGAAGATTTTTTTTTAATTAGTTTTTTTTTTGTTAAAAATTTGCTTCAAACTCAAAATGTATTTATTCCAATTCAATATTCTATCATTTTATTTGAAAATTTATCTCTTTCTTTTAACAATAATTTTTTGAATTGAAAATTTAACCATTCAATTTTTGGTTGAAAAATGACCTTTTTAAATTGAAAATTAATCTATTATGGTGGACATTTTTACTTGAAAAGTTAGGAATCTGAAGCAATTTGAATTTAATTTAATATAGTACTGTATACATATTCCGAGTGAAATGTTAAAAAAATGCGCAATATTTGAATAGATCCGTACCATGTACAATTATACTTGGAAAAACCTGTTATCGAATCTTTTATTTGATAGAGTATTCATAGAGAGAAAAACTTTATTAGAAACAATGTGATAAAAAACATTTTGGAGGTCTCATACGAAACTTTTAAGTTAATAGAATCTTGTAAAGATTTGCATTATAAGTCATAGTATAGTATAAGAGCCGTGCATTAAACGTTTTATCTTAAGGAAGGAAAACATACGCAAAAATACAGTGAACTTTACCTAACTGTAACAGCTGATTGAGAACAAGTGAAGTACGTTAGTCAAAATAATATATTTTTTCTTTCAAATCTGAAAATTTTGAACTTTGGGGCGATTAATTTACTACATTTTCAGACAAACTTTATATTACAATGGGATTTTTTACTGGGATATTAAGTACATTACATTTTCCATAGTAATAATAATAAAATACTGTATTATCAGGGTTCTTATAGCTATTGCAGTAATATATGTGAACCATATTAACATAAATTATCATAATATCTCGACTTAAAAATAAAACTAGCATTATTCCTTATTTTTAGTTCGTCACCATATTTGTGTAAATTTGAAGCATTTAAAAGAAGCGCGCGTATTACGGCCAATAACGTGGCTTTCCCCTTCCAACGCAACGCTTGCGCAGTTGAAAAAGTCGCGGTCTATTAGCATCACTGAGCGACGGGACAAGACTGATCCTGCCTGGCGACGGCAGTCGTGTTGAGTGAATCCTCGGGTCCCCTCGGGGGGTTTCGCCCTGATTCGGGGGCGACCCAAAGTTTCTTTCGTGTGGGGTCGTCCCGAGTTGGCCCTGTGGTAACTATTCTGTTAAAACATGTAGGGTTGTCCCAGGAGTTTACATGCGCCACTGTGCCCTCTTTCCTTCTGCCCCCGCCCCCAATACTTTGACGACCTGTCTGAGAGCTCAAAGAATATGTGTGCATAACTTGGTGCCGATTGGTCAAAAACTGTGGATTTGCATGAGCATCATACGTCTTAGGCCACTTGATTTTATATATTAGATAATAATATATAATATAATAATACATATATACATATGCGATTATTCTATTCTATATTTACATCATTTTTAATAATTGAGTTGCAATTTTTAAATCCATTTTTGAGGAAATTCATTATTTTTCCTTTCTCGTTTTATATTTTCTGAAATTTTTAAAAATTCGACTTTTTGGTTGGAAATATTTTTGTAGGTTTCAAATTTAACTATTCGATTACTGATTCAGAAATTATTGTTAAAAAGTAATTAATTTTATTTAAAAATTAAACTGTTTTCTTAAAAATTCATCTTCTTTTTTGGAAATTCAACAATTCCAAGAAAAATGAGCTATTTTGTTGGAAATTGCTCTGTCCTAATTGAAAATTTGACTCTGTTCGTAAGTCCAAATGTTTGGTGGAAAAATTACAAAATCAATTTGTTGAGTTTCTACCACCTGCTTCAGAATGCATTATTATGTTCGAGAGTAATTTCTTTGTGGTAAGTTTAATAGTATATTATGCACCAAGGAGGAAGAGAGGGACATAATTGATGAGTGTATCTTTCCAGTGCAAGTCTTAGGAACCGACTTTAAGTGGCGCTTTTCAAGTTCGTATTAGATATGTAATGGCCATGTATATCTATGAGGACATAAGTTTTGACGTCGGGGACTGTAAAAACAATAAGACTGAGACAAATTAGTCTCAAGTGTTACTTAAATGAGAGCACTGGTGGGAACCCAGAAAATAAAAGCATGAAGTTATCCTTTTCAAAAATGGAACGCGAAAAAATACCATAAAAAAATAAATCTCCAGTTTTTACAGTGTAATTATACAAATGGTTATTATATGAATATAAGCTGGAAAGGGGGGCTTTAGGCTCGCTCCACAGGCCTGATAGATAGCCGTATTCGTACATGTATTATATGAAATATAATAAGAATTACAGATATATTATATTATATCATTATATTCACCAATAGAGTTGACGATGACCGCCAGAGTGAAAACAAAAGTACAGACCATCCGCATTTTTGCAAAGTAGAGAACAAACTGATTAATGCTTCAGTGAATAATTTGGTTATTAACTGTATCTAGCGAATATTCCATTGCATCATTAGAGTACAAATATATACATAAGTAGCCGTTATCTCACAAATATGTGAAATAACGACTTTATTAGTGTCAAGATTGCCCTTCACAGATAATGATATCATTTGGCATTCTTTATTACGATCATTTTAATTAAGAAATTCTGATCTCGAATGGAAGGTAAAAGGTTTTATGTAAAAATTGAGTCAACACGACAACTTTCGAAGAAATTATCAGATTGAATAATTTGATTGAATGTCTAATCAAATTTTCATTTGTATGGAAATAGTACTTCCATCGGAAAAATTACGTCGACATACGCTCATAGTTTAAACAAAGGTTTCAGAAAACAGATCTTTATTCGTCCAATGTTATCTCTACCACACGGAGAAACCTTCTGTTGTACTATTTGCTAAAAGTCAGACTAGATTTTACTATTTCTAGTTTGCAATGGAGGGACAGAGCGGAGCTTTTGTAATGTTTACTACTTCGAGTAGTAACTGGTAATTACATGCCGAACTACAAAATTAATTGGAATCAAATCTAAAAATGTTACACTTATTTCAAAAAAGGTTTGAAGTATTTACAAACCTCTGTAGTAAACCAGCAAGCAATGTATAACTGCCACTTACTAATTTCGGTAGAAGAAAATTCGAAATTTCTTGCATTAATATCTGCAGAAGATTGCAATATTTGCAAATAACTGTAGTAACGTCGAGAGAGACCGGCACACTGATTCAGTAAATGACTTAGTAAAAATTGGTACAGTCGGATTAGCAGACGAAAAAAATAAACCCAACACGCGCCCCGTCGCGTTGTAGGTCACGACACACTTACAATTTTACACAAACATACGACGTACATGCTAACTATAGGAGTATAGGATATCGAACTATTTGACATGATTATATTTATTTAAATTGCAATTGTACAGTACGTATGGTTACATAAATGTAGTTTATACATTTATTATATACATACAGGAATATTATATTACAAGCTGAAACAGAAAAATTTGATTAACATAAGGCTTGTGGGAATTGAACACGGGTCTCCGACGCGGCAGCACGGCTATATTGCATCCTGCTAAACCAGATTATGCGATTCAGAAATTTATCGCCTTTATGAAGTTAATACTAGCACTTCAATTAATTTTCATTAAATCATTCATTGATTGTTCGCAGATGGCATTTTTTTAATTCTAAGCACCATATCTTAAAACCTAATCAAATATCCTAATAACGATATTCTAAAATAATTTTTTGCACATAGCGGCGGCCGTTGTGTTGTTCGGCTCACATCGTTTAGACTCGGCTGCGCTCGGTGCAACGTTGGGCTGGCTTACTAAGTAACTTACTAATATTCCAGAGCAATCTACCGAATTTTTCTTACTCTATAATAACAGAAATAGGAAGTGTCATGGTACAATTCATATTCCTACGGACAATAGTAGTTCCTCTTACAAATTTAGTCTTTCACGTTATTTTAGATACTTATTACTTCTATTCTTTTAATACAATTTAATAATGTCTCTACTCATTTATCCTATCTAGGATTTTGCTACAGAAAATACTAAGACTTGGTATTATCAACACGAAACTTTCATATGAAAATAGTACGGCTTACTACCACTGTACTAAAATATACGCAATATCGCATTTGTCCCTCAATTGTAACCTAATTTAGTAACTTTTCCAGTACAAAGTTTCTCCGTGCAAGACTTCATTAATCTACAAATTAATACGATTAATTCATATGATATCTTCATGTGAAATCTGTAGAATGTAATTATAATTCTCATAATTTACAAATTTTTCATTGACAAATAGCTCTGTACAGATTGTTTAAAAAAAACGTTCGTATATAGAGCAGCTTTTTAGGATCATTCAAAATTTATTCACTGGATATAATTAACAAATATCAAAAGTGTTAATGAATAGATTTCAAGCGACACAGTATGAACACGTTTTGTTTTTGTCAACTTACAATGTATATAGTGGGCAGAAGAGAAAATTGTTTGTAATTTTCCTGATATCCCAAAAATTTTATAATTTACAAATTAAACTTCCGGGCTGGCTGGAGCTTTTCAATTCATACTAGACTTTCCTGTTTCAGGCCGGGTTGTGCACCTGATACCTGACCCGACGTCAATTTGTGCTCCCACTCGAAAGTAACATAGCCGTAATTTTTTTAAATTACAATAATGAATTAAGAATAATTCCAAATAATAAAATGTCACACTTCAGAGTACTACTCATGCTATGGAGGTGATAAAGAATAATAGATTGTTTAAACAATGTATGTAAACATCTAGTCATGCGTGGAAAGTAGCATTTCATGTATAAGAAACAATTTGCTTCAAAAACCACCAAACATAATAATAATGAGCACCAAAAACTGGCAAAAGCAAAATTTTTACTTATGAGCTGTTTCCAAAAAGTAATTACTCGAATGAGTTCTATGGCTAATTGTGAAGAAAAATGTTCAGGTTCAACTCGATGCACTTGATATGCGAGATTCTGAATAAAATGTACGAAAACGTTTTTTTTTCTTATGCACTGATAGAAATGGTGAGACTGATTTAACCATACGATCGTAGGCTAACAAATTACGAGAGTATCTATAATATAATACGTGTAATTCAATTACAAAGAGTATGAAATGCGTTTGCGCTCGTGTCTGCGTGTCTGCTTTCATAAGCAACAGGAATCGTATGACCAGAACAGACATCTTGTATGGCTGTATCTATACCAGCAATAGAATAGGGTTCATCTAATCATAAATATTGCTGTACCGCCAATTTATTTCTATCAGTGTGAGAAATACGTGTTAAAATTCATTAATTATTATTCGCATTTTCCAGATATGAGTAAAAATGTTGAATTATGTCTGCGTTGGGTTTAGATCGGACTGCTGCTACACAGTAAAAACTAGGCATTCATTTTCATCTGGGATTCTTTTTTGGGCGTTCTAATATGATCTCACAAATAGTTTATTTTAGTACCAGTTTCTGTCTTGTTTAGTTTGCTAACTTCAGATTGATAAATGATCTGAGATAGCGAACTAAAGTGGTTCAGAGGGTGCATTGTTTCAATTGTTCCAAACTTAAATCTAACAAAAAAAAATAGATGGAAAGACCAGGGATCAGAACGTTTTATGTTACACCAATCCGGGTGCGAATTGGACACTCATGATTCTTAAGGGTGCGGTTCCAAGCCTGGACAATTTAGTTTCAGTAGCGTTCTGCTCCTGTAGTGGGGGACTTAAATTGCGAAGCCGAATTGAATTCTATACTCTATAATCTATATTCTATAATCCAACAATTATAGGCGCCTTCGAACGCTTTGACGCTTACCTGATTTTTCTATGTTTAAAAAAAAATCAAAAATATCGGTCGGTGTTAACCAAACCAAACTTGTTTCTAGGTTCCCCATGAATTATGTTTAGACTTATTTATAATACTGCACACTCTATAAAATGATGTCGTCCCTTTCTTGCCAAAATGGTCTTTAGCCACTATGAATAGACCCGTTGTCGAGAACGGGGTTCCGAGGTACGTGTATTTATACCATTAAGCCATTTCCCTTTCGGGGTAGGCGTGACACTACCTGATTCGGGTAGTGTTTCTAGGTGGATAGTTTCTTGTAGTAAATAACTACAAGTGGGGGCTCACCACACCCACGACGAGTCAACAGCACGCAGTATTCCCGAACGGTCACCCATCCAAGTACTAACCACGCCCAACACTGCTTAATTTAGTTTCAATTTTTTGCATCTTTCATTAACTTTAACTATTTAGGATTCCTAGACGAGCATTAAAATCACCAATTAATAAAAAATGTTTGTTTACGTTGTCTGAGCAGAATAAAACATTTTGGAGCGCATCAATACAGTAGTCCGAGGTTGCTGATGGGGCGAACTATACATTACCTATATGCAGAGTAAAGGAATATTCAAAGGTCAATTTCACAAATAACCATAAATTACTGATTTCCAGTCTACAATGCGAACAGTCAGCGCAGTTTTGGTCTCATGTAATTAGCCCTCCACTGCCACGGCCCTCACGTTTTTCTTTGACAGCCACGGAGCAATAAGGGATGTAACCAAGTACAAATTCCGGTAGCGTCACAGATGCGTTTGTGAGCCATGACTCACCTATGCAAATCACACAATGACTAGTTAAGTAGGCTTTCTGCTTTACATCAAAGTTACACAAATGATTACAGCCACTGATATTTCAATAAAAAACACCAAAACTCGACTTACACATCTATCTATTTGATGAAACACTCGCGTCACAGAACCAAGGCTTGGAACTCCTGCCTTTCTCATAATAGATACATTCAGTCAGTCTGTGGGCTGCCCAGATCCTGCAGGAGTTGCCCTGTTCACATACTTGTCAAGAGAGCCCGCGTCTTAAGAATCAACCCTCCTTTGCTTTTAGAAATTAGGTTTAGAAAGGTTGGTGTTGGCTATCTTCCTTTCAGACGTCATACTACCCAGCTGTGTGTTGGGCATAACAGCTGTATTTATATTTGCTAATGAGGCTTAATCATTACTAGGTAACCCTGCTTGTATCAGGTCTGTACATATGAAACCGGAATTTGCCCATACATGGCCCTAGCCGTCAATATAGTTTCCGTCAAACTGCTTTATTGACCCCATCTCCTTGTTGACATCTCTCACAAAGATTTTCAACTCACAACAATACGTTTGAAAGACATCGGAAAGATCCAGAAGATGGGAATATCAAAAAAGGGAACACAAAGTGATTTTTCTTCATGATAATGCACCATAACACGCAGCAAAACTGGTCAAGCAAATGATTGAGGCATTCAGTTGGGGATTACTTGTTCATGTGGCTCACTCACCAGACTTGGCTCCGTTCGCTTACTACTCATTTGCATCGATGGGACACACAGTTGCTGAACAGTGCTTTGCTACTTGCGAAAATGTTGAAAATGGCTCGATGACTAGTTTGCCTCAAAACAGCAACAGTTTTTTTGGCGTGGAATTCTCAAATTGTCGGACAGGTGGGAAAAATTTATAGTCAGCGATGAGCAATACTTCGAATTGAATATGTTCTGTCACTTTCATACAATAAACGTGTATTTTCTATATAAAAATTCCGGTTTGATATTTGCGTACCGGTAAGCACTTCAATATTTAAAACATTATTATCGATTATTTTCTCTAGGCCTATTCTTCTTAAATCATCTAAGCTGTAGATGAAATTGGTAACTTGCAGGTGGTTGCCACTTATACTTGTTTTCTTCCCTGCGTTTTTTAATTTAGCTGTTTCTTGGCTCAGAGCTTTGCGGATTTCAAGAAAGTCCGGGTCCAAGTCATGCTCGATTAAAATATTTGTTCCTTCAAGTTTCGAACGATTTTAAAGGATTGAGTGCCTCATCGACGCTGAACAGAGTGAAATCAAAACAGGACTCATTTTGCCAGAGTTAAATTTATCAACGCGGGAAATTCAATGAATCGATTCCCGGTTAAGAGTCATACCCATTTTGGTTCCGAGTAGATTTTCCACTTTTTCGTCCAGCGCAAGTGGTGCTTGCGTTAGCTCTATCATACATGCCAAAAAGTATCGGGTTGTTTCTTCTTGTAAGCCTATCTAGCTGTTGAGCCTGCCTTGCGATCTCCATCTTGAGCTCGGCATTCTCCTTTTCTACATCATCAATTTTGCCTTCACATCTCTCCAAGCTTGCTGAGGTGCTTTCTAGGATATATTTTTCTACGGAATGTATTTTAGCTTTGAGCTGTCTTTCTAGGCTTGACATCAAGCTCTGCATCTGCTCGTAGGTCGCTATATTAAGGTGCGGGTGCGAAAGATTTATTACCTCAGCATACGAGCAGGCATCAAAAGTACACCAAAGCTATAAGCACTTTGCACGTGAATAATGTATGTTCCATATAAATATCCGCCCCAAGTTTAGACTCACAACAGTAAAAACAAGAGTAATATTAAGGCATCGAAACACTGGGAAAAATTTCAAGCGCAAGTCAGACACTTCAAACTCTCGGCATAAGACGGAGCAACAATAAATTTGATTTGCTACTTTTCGGATGCCGTCCACCCGGTCTGGACCTTCCTAGAACTGCTGTTCCTCGCAGTTTCTCAAGGGGCAAGGCGAGAGACGGTTGCGACTTTCTTCTCGGAAGAAGGGTCGGCTCGCATGAGTACTCAGTCGAGTATATTGTGCAATATTGCATTCCAATTGGAAAAGGTTAGATGGCCTTGACTGTTTACGTTTGGATCCCGCCGATCTGTGTCCAAGGCTATTCGCAGGCAACCCCCGAAACTGGACTGAAACTAAGAGTTCGGTGTACATACATTTTTATCTGACTTCGGATTAGCTAAAACATTTTTAGTTTAGATATTTTTAAATTGAATTAACGTTACGCCGGCAGCAGAGGCTCACCCCTTTCGGGGTAAGCGTGACTTGCTCGGTTGGAAAATAGTGAATAGGTATATAGGTATAAAGTAGGTCGGTATATGGGTATATGGTATATAGGTATATAGGTGTTAGGTATAGATGTTCTAGATTGATCTGGAATTCTCGTGTTATTTATTTAAATAACACGTTCATTTCGCAACACTACTATAACCTAGGTTGCTGATCAATCTCTGTAGCGATCACCCCAAGTGAGGAGCCTCACAAAATTGTTATGTAATTTTCTTAAATTGACAATTTTGGATAAAAATTCAATTTGAAATCATTTCTGGGATGAAAAACATATTTAATTTCCAATTTCAAGCAATCAAATTTGATTGTGCGAAGTTCTTGCCTTATTTGGAAAACAATGTAACTTTTTGAATAAAACCGCGAATAAATCTTTTTCGGTTCTGCTAACTAGTTCGTCAATCTCATTATTATTATCTGAATATTAAACTGTTCAGGTGGCTTACAACATTTGTGTACTTATATAAATAAAAGTGTGCTGATAACAAATATGAAATTCGAATCTATTCACTATTCAGTGAGAAAATTACTTGAGTTGCTCGAGGTGTAATAAGGTTAAGAGTACATGGGTCTAAAAAAAGTCCTTCTTTCTGTCAGGCTATATTTTTTTTACATAATGAATCATCCGATCTACATTTGATATCTCTAAAAAACTTTGCAGCATACGAAATCGTTTTAAACGTGCGAAATCGCAAAAAATCGTATAAAATCGTTGGAAAATGCTTTAAATACCCTAAATTAATTAGAATATTCTGTAATCATCGAAACCCTATCAAATTTGTTAAAATTTCTTACAAAACGTTGGAAATTAATTTTCGTGAGTTGGAAATTAAACTGCTAGGTTGAAAGTTCAATATCGTTGTCAAAAATTTATTTTATTGGTTGACGATTGAACTCTTTCAAGGAAATTACTATTCCTTTAGTTGAAAATTAATTTTTGCACTACAAATTTAAGGGTTCTATTTCTGTCCTATTATTGATCATATTTTAGAGATTTGCATGATCATGATGCTATTTGTTCATTTCTCAAACAGATTATATGAAAAATGGATCAAATAATGAATTATAAATTTAAAAAATTATGTATACATCACACGGCAGAGAAGATTCGAGTCTCTCGTAATCTTTCGTGAATTACATTTTCAGAATTTTTCAGTTTTTTGCTGTTGATAAAAGCAAAACTTTTTTTCAAAATATTACCTTCAAATCGAATACTCCTGCGCAAATTTGTTCATTATTTGCATTGATATAAAATTTTGATCAATAAAAATTCAAAAATCACTTCAACATATCAGTTGTGAATTCAAAAACAAAATTTTTCAATTGAAAGATAATGCAAAATCAATTAAAAATTGCATCCTAAAAGTTATCGTTAATGATGTTATTTGATTTCGCCCCACTGTGTCCGTCGTTCCGCGTGGATAATGAGGCTGCGCGACTGCACTACAAAATTGATATCCCTATAAAGTATACACTGTAGCTGAAGAATTATGAAAATTCTTTTGGCATTTTAAATATTCGAAGAAAAAAATTTGAATGGCCTTGTGGGGATTAGCAAAAGATGAAAGAAAAGAAGCCTTGTTAACCATAATACATTTGCATTTAAATCTTTCCCTTTAATTTTGATCCTACTACGGATTACAAAGGATATTATATTTTAGTTTATCTTCTTTCTATTGAATTAATGATACATATACTGTAGAGTATCTTCATTGGAAACAACTTCTTTAAACGAACGTGAAGAGATTAGGTGACGTACACCTACAGGACATTCCCTCATTTCAATTACGGTCATATCGTGAACTGCACCGCTTATCATATTTATTTTTATTCTCGAACTATATGCATCTTCCATATATATTCCAAGAAGAATCCCACTATACTCCAGTATTGCAAAAACTTCACCATTGGATGTTGATAAAACAATATGTTCTCGGATTGGCACGGGCACATATCTATTCATTTCTTCTCGCAATTTAATTGGTAAACCGGAAGGAATAACATATCTTCGAAATTCGAATTGCCGGTTCTGATTCGTCTGGGGAATAAGCCGAATATATCCAAGCTTTGCAAGTGGATATCCAAGTACTTCATGAGGAAAAGGCCTGCCAGGAGAAGATCTTGACTGTCTGTCGGAGGAAGAAGAACTAGGATTACGTTCGACATTGGGATTCCGTTCAGACTGTAGTGAATCGTAATTTGCAGAAGCTTTAATAAAACTTATAGAGAAGAGTGCTTGACTTTTGCCTACTGGACAATCCCTTTTTTCATC
>CAKNXH010063559.1:53205-63388 GCA_932178445.1 Andricus quercusramuli | reverse complement strand
GGAGTCAAATTATCAACTGCGCCGCTTATCATATTTATTTTTATTCGGGGACTATATTTAGCTGTCCTATAAATTCCACGAAGAGTCCCACTATAATCCAATATTGCAAAAATATCATCATTTGATGTTGCTAATACAATATATTCTCGGGTTGGCACGGGCACATATCTATTATGTTCTACTCGAAATTTATATGGCATACCAGCAGGAATAACATATCTTCGAAATTCAAATTGCTGGTTTCGATTTGTGAGGGGAATGAGCCGAACATATCCAAGTTCTTCTATTGTGCATCCAAGTACTCGATCTGAAGGAAGCCTGCCCAGAGGAGAAATGGATCTGGCACGAAGTGGAGGCTCCTGAAAAGATGTCCAGTCAGGTGAATGTTTTCTGGCAGAAGAAGAACCAGGATTACGTTCGTCATTAGGGCTCCTGCTAGCAGGAAACCTGGACCTGCTACGATAAGGAGCCTCCTCTGGAGAAATCTGGTCAGGCAAATGTTGTTGTCGAGCAGCAGAAGAAGAAGAACGGCCAGGATTACTTTCGCTAGTAGGTTTCTTGTCGGGCTGTAAACTGCATTCTGCAAGAAGAAATAGGAGATACATTTTTGTTTTGTTTAGCTCATTTATGTCTAATATCTTTAGCTGAATTTAATGTTTCTTTGCAGAAAGCATCTTCCTCATGAATCAATAAAAATTATGAGAACTCCCCACCGTACATTTGTATGTTAAGTAAACGTATTTTTTGTAGAAGACGAGTGCATAAACGCTTCAATAACCCTAATGATAAAGTTTTGTTTAGCCAACTTCGCGAATTTTAAAATACGTGTGTTTGGCATGGAATAAAAAATAAAGTTTGACCGGTATTCGTGTAAAGTTTATCCTGTGAAGTTAATTTTTGTTGCAAAAAATCTTCCGTCGGAAATCGATGTAAAGTTCATCTTCTGTTTTTTTCTGTGAATAAACGATTTTCTGCTATACAGAAATCTACATAAATTTATCGGTTTTTAATATGTCCAATTCTTTGGCATACATTTTTTTACTCAGTTTTTACTATCAATTAACACTTAACAAACAATCGTTTTAAATAATCAAAATGAAGAGTTGAATTGAAATTATTTAAAAATTCCATAAAGTAGTGTTGAGTGTCAAAACCTTCAACATTTGACATACTATTAATATGCGTTAGTGACTTTTAGTTTGTTTCAGTCACATTTTGGGTTGAAAATTATGATTGATGGAACTGTATTCAAAAGCAAAAGTCTCTTTATTGAGTTTTATTTTCCAAGTATAAATATATTAAAAATGCACGTATTGATATACATATATAATAATAATGATAATGACCTCATCTGAGACTACCGTATAAGCATGTAGGCTTGGCTGAGGAGTTTACATGCGCCGCTGTGCCCTCTTTCCATTTGCCCCCGCCCCCAATACTTTGACGACCTGTCTGAGAGCCCAAAGAATACGTGTGCATGATTTGGTGCCGATTGGTCAAAAACTATGGATTTGCAAGAGCATCATACGTTTTAGGCCACTTGATGTTATATATTAGATAATAATATATAATAAAATAATACATATATACGTATTCAATCATTCCATTCTATATTGACATCATTATAAATAATTGAATTGCAATTTTTAAATCCATTTTTGAGGAAATTCATCACGTTTCCTTTCGCGTTTTATGGTTTTTGAAATTTTTAAAAATTTGACTTTTTGGTAGGAAATGTTTTTGTAGGTTTAAAATTCAACCATGTGATTACTAACTCAGAAATTATTGTGAAAATGTAATTAATTTTATTAAAAAAATAATCTATTTTCTTGAAGATTCATCTTCTTTGCTTCAAAATGCATTATTATGTTGGAAAGTAATTTTGTTTGTGGTAAGCTTAATAGTATATTATGCACCAAGGGGAAAAGAGGGACATAATTGATGAATGTATCTTTCCAGTGCAAGTCGTAGGAACCGACTTTAAATGACGCTTTTCAAGTTCTTATAAGTATGTAATGGCATGTATATCTATGAGGTCATAAGTTTTGATGTCATGGACTGTAATAACAATAATACTGAGAAAAATTAGCCTCAAGTGGTACTTAAATGAGACCACTGGTGGAAACCCAGAATTGTTTCTTTTTACGCTGAAAATAACAGCATGAAGTTATCCTTTTCAAAAAGGGAACGCGAAAAAAAACCATAAAAAAAGAAATCTCTAGTTTTTGCAGTGCAAATATACAAATGGCTATTGTATGAATATAATCTGGAAAGGGGGGCTTTAGGCTCGCTTCACAGGCCTGATAAATAGCCGTATTCGTGCATGTATTATATGAAATATAATAAGAATTACAGATATATTATATCATTATATTCACCAATAGAGTTAACCATGACCGCCAGAGTGAAAACAAAAGTACAGACCATCCGCATTTTTGTAAAGAAGAGAACAAACTGATTAATTCTTCAGTGAATAATTTGGTTATTAACTGTATCTAAGGAATATTCCATTGCATCATTAGAGTACAAATATATACATAAGTAGCCATTATCTCACAAATATGTGAAATAACGACTTTATTTGTGTCAAGATTGTCCTTCGCAGATAATGATATCATGTAACATTCTTTATTACGATCATTTTAGTTAAGAAATTCTGGTCTTGAATGGAAGGTAAAAGGTTTTATGTAAAAATTTATTCAACACGTCAACTTTCGAAGAAATTATCAGATTAAATAATTTGATTGAATGTCTATTCAAATTTTCATTTGTATGGAAATTGTATTTCCATCTGAAAAATTATATCGACATACGCTCATAGCTTTTTTTTCATAATGAACCAAACATAAATTTTTTATAAACTATTTTAATTTTACGAGCACTACGTTTTAATTGTGGGAAAAATATTTAAAAAGTGAAGAAATCTTTCGAATGTAATTACAGTTCCCATAATTAAAATTTTCTGCATTGAAAAATAGCTCCGTACCGATTATTTAAAAAAAAAACGTTCGTAGATAGAACAGCTTTTTAGGATTATTTGAAATTCATTCACTGAATATAATTAACAAATATTAAAAGTGTGAATGAATAGATTTCAAGCGACACAGTATGAACAGTTGAACAAGTTTCGTTTTTGTCAACTTACAATGTATGTAGTGGGTTAGAAGAGAAAATTGTTTGCAATTTTCCTGATATCCTAGAAATGTTTATAATTTACAAATTAAACTTTCGGGCTGGTTGGAGCTTTCAATTCATACTAGACTTCCCTGTTTTCAGGCCGGGTTGCGAACCTGATACCCGAACCGACGACAATTTGTAATCCCACTCGAAAGTAACGTAGCCGTTGGCTAAATGCGGATTTTACGTTTATTCTGCGTTTTTTCTTTTTTTAAATTACAATAATGAGTCGAGTGGTTTGTTTGAACGCCCCATTATGAAATTTTGTCTTTTACCAAAGGCGAAGGAAAATGGTTAAATCTCGTCTTAAAGTGCGTTGTACTTTCATTTCGGTTGTTTTGTTTGACTGTTTCAATTTATCAATTTTTGTCTTGTTCTGTTATTGACAGTTTTAGCCACTTATTTATCAGATCGTAGTTAGAAATTTGTGATCAGTTTTATTCTTGAGATTTTTAATTTTTTTATTGTCATAATCAATTTATTATTTTTTTGTTGGAATGAACTGTGTGAATCTTTTTTAATTTTGTCCCAACAAAGCGGGTGGAATGTTCGGAATTGACTGATATAATTATTCAGTACATTGTTTTATTTTAATTCGACTTATTTAACATCGACTTTTCATTTTAGACTTTAATTTCATATGTTTACATTTTAATGAATTCTAATTTTAAAGTGTTATCGATTTCTTCTTTTATCCTTATTCTACTATCTTTGAATCATATTCCTTGTATGAGTGAGTGCTTTTTGTACCTCTTGTAAGCATTTTTAGTCGTCGACCAAACGTTAAATTCAGAACTTGTCTCGTCGTTTCGGTAGACAAGTTCAAATTAAATGTATATGAATTTTAGAAATGATTTAAATATATACAAGCTCGATTTTTTGAGCAATTTTGTTAAAAATAAAATTAATTCAGTTTTATCATTTATTCTCAGTAAACTGTCCTTAAATGTACTTATCCTAAAAAGGTTTATAAACATTGCATAGTTTTTTCTCACACAAACTTCTCTCACTCGCGACCATTTTTGGTCCTTCGAGCCGGATAAAGTGAATTGTACTTTCTGCGTAGTTCGCGAGTGCAAATAATATGTGTGCATCGTGAAACAATGATATCAAGACAGTTTTTTTACTCAGTGAAACCTCCCAGGATTATTTGGAGTGACAAAAGAGAATTGTTGTAAATTTCCTAGTGAATTTCAAGGTACACAGGAATAACAAGCTTCATCCAAATCATGCATGCAGCGAGGAATCCTAAAGAGAGTAACGTATATTAAATTCTAATCCTTTTTTTTTTGTTTCGGCAGTTTGTTCTCAACAATTGTGTAACGCTTCGAGTCAGTGTACGTAATTTCTCGGCGGGCGTATACCCTTGGCAGCTGATTAATGTTTACATATGTCAAACACACGGGACAATTCGTGTTTTGAGTGAAATTTACACAATGACACTCGATAATTAACTTTACTTATATTTCGCAACGACTGTGGTGATTCAGAGAATTTATTAATTCAGTTCTTGAATATCGCAAAACACTTTCGAGTCGCACATTTCGATCACCTCATCCATCTATTTTATTTTTTAACTTTTATTAGCATCAATTGGTGTTAGTGTGTGAGTCTCGAGTCAACAAATACACCTTGTATGATTGCATCAATCAACTTTGGGGACGACGATTCAAATATTTTATCACCTGTTACAACACTGAGACATTTCGTTTAAACCTTTCAACTAATTTAATTATTTTTCGTGTCAGTAAAAAGTTAGGTGATTCAAAATGTCTAAAACACAAGCTGAGCTATGCCTTCTCGAGCAAGTAAAACTTGCTGGTTGAATGAAAAATTCGATCCAATCGGTTCCTACGGTGCACACGCGCAGTGTGCTCCAGGCACGATTAGAGACCCTCGAAGCGAATAACTTGAAGTTCCAGCAACAGTATTTTGAGATGTGGAAAGCGTCTTTGGAAGGAGAAGTCGCATATTTTAAGGATTACATCTTCACCCAAACAGAAGAATGGTATCAAGTTGCTAAGGCGAATTCTTCGATGCAATCGAAGCTCTTGCCCCCCTGCAGGCATCTAACTCTTCAATAAGCGTTAATCAGCATGTCTCATCATCTTTGTATTTTCATTATTTGACTGAATAATTGATTGCTTAGCCACACGATTGATTTCAAACGATTGATTGTCAGTCAAAATTGAATATATCAAAACGACAAGGTCGTTTCTAAAAATTACCTTGCGACGTTCTCTGGGAATTATACCGCTGGTCGAATTTTCCAGACTTGTTTGAATCACTGATAGCTGAAAATACAGAAATCGCGGATGTTGTTAAATTACATCAATAAACAACAAATTCAACAGTTGAGCCGGCTCAGCTCCTTAAAAACATTTCGGTTACAAAGTAAAATTATAAGCGTGAGTGAGATTTGTTAGTAAAACGTTATGAAAATAAGAGAAGATTGATAAATTCTCACTTGTCTATTCTTTTTTCGTTAAAGCCTCTAAGGTCAGAATCAGCTTAGAATTTGAAGGATCTAGTTAATACTGCTGAAGAAAACCTAGAGGCTCTCAACGCGCTTAAATGACCAGTCGAACATTGGTCACATTTCTTAGTTTTTCATCTGAACAACTTACTGGACTCACAAACTCGAAATGACTGGGAGAAATCACTAGGTGACACGACAGAGTCTCCTTCTTATGATTCCTTGCACAAATTTCTTGAGGGCAAGCTTCTCACAATGGAGATTCTTGAAGGGAATCCATCCAAGTTAAAGGATTCTTGAAATTCAAAGTCGAATGACAAATCGCAGTGATTAAAATATGGTGAAGGAAACCGCTGGTCGAAAAAGAGTTCTGCATCATTATCTCACCCTTCAACAGATCAAACTCAGAATTCTAATCAAGTTCGAAAATGTTTCGGTTGTGGGCAAGCACACTTCTTGATGTATTGTGCTCAATTTAGAGCAATGAGTGCAACACAACGAGAGGAATTCGCGGCTGAAAGGAAACTTTGTCTCAACTGTCTGCGTCAGCATTCAACAAGCGAATGTCCTTCATCCAGAACGTGTCAAATATGTAATAAAAAACGTCACACCATGCTTCATCAAGATGCGACGACATCGAACATCACTCATCAGTCACCTCAACATAAAGAGAAGATCATACATTGTCCAGCATTCATCATCTCAGCATTCATCATGTGAATCGACCTAGAGTAAAAGTTCTATTACCTACAGCTTCTATCAAGGTCAAGTCCATTAGAGGTGCTTCAGTGTTTGTGCGTGCACTCCTTGATCAGGGTTCTGAAGTGTCTTTGTCTCTGTATCCAAAAAATTTTCTGTATTATTTTGTTATTTAGTATTTTTTGAAAACTTCTATTTTTAAACTGATCAAACTGAAGACTTTGTTCATCTATTATTGAAAAAAATAACTAATGCTTCTTTTATGAGGAAGCAAATACATTTGCTAACGGTAAGCAAACTGCTCATGAAATGAGCACCATATAATTATAAATACAAACGAAGTGGAAATACTCGAGATCGAATTCACAGCTAGTTTAACTTATCTTTATCTGTTATGGAAACAGATCTACATGCAAAGGAGTTGATGACTGATTGCCTTTGAGATGGGTGATGGAGGCACGTAGGTATCTGTATGTGTGGGTTTTCTTAAAACCTCATGTCCTGATGTGATATCAGATTTTTTGTAAACTATTACGTCCAAGAAAGGCAATTTTCCATTTTGTTCAATTTCCATGGTTAACTGAATGTGGGGTTTAATCGATTGATGAAATCGGAAAACTTCAGATTGATAAATGATCCGAGATAGCGAACTAAAGTGGTTCAGAGGGTGCATTGTTTCAGTTGATCCAAACTTCAATCTTACAAAAAAAAATAGATGAAAAGACCAGGGATCAGAACGTTTTAGGTTAGACCAATCCGGGTGCGGATTGAACACTCATAATTCTTAAGGGTGCGGTTCCAAACCTGGACACTTTAATTTCTGTAGCGTTCTGATCCTGTAGTGGGGGACCTCGATTGCGGAGCCCAATAAAATTCAATACTTGCGGTACTAGCCTGGTCCAACTCGCAGAAGTTCGTGAGTCAAATCTTAGTCATCGTTCATATTAGTTAGTGAAATCCAACAATTATAGGCGCCTTCGAACGCTTTGACGCTTACCTGATGTTTCTAGGTTCCTCATGAATTATGTTTAGACTTATTTATAATATTGCACACTCTATAAAATGATGTCGTCCCTTTCTTCTTGCCAAAATGGTCTTTAGACACTATGAATTTACCCGTTGTCGAGAACGGGGTTCCGAGTTACTTGTATGTATACCATTAAGCCATTTCCCTTTCGGGGTAGGCGTGACACTTGCCGATTGGGGTAGTCTTTCTAGGTGGATAGTTTCTTGTAGTAAATAACTACAAGTGTGGGCTCACCACACCCACGACTGGCCAACAGCACGTAGTATTCCCGAACGGTCACCCATCCAAGTACTAACCGCGCTCAACACTGCTTAATTTCAGTGATCTGACGGAAAGTGGTGTTTGCAGCGTGGTATAGCCGTTGGCTATACGTGTAGGTGTTAATAATTCAAGAATGGATTAATTCGATACCTGACAGCATTCAGCAGCACACCCTTCATACCTTTCTTTATGTAAAAGTTCACAATATCAGTCGCAGAAAGAATGAAGAGAGGACTGAAGCTAACAGAGAAAACTTAGGGTAAATGGTGTAGCAGGTAACTTCGTATTTTTAGCTGTTCGTATTGGTAAAACACAAATATTACCCTCGATGGGCAGAAACTGTCTTTTGTTCTCATAAAAATTGTCACCACCGTCTTGAAAATTGGAAGCCACTAGCTTTGATCGCTGAAGTGAAGTTAGCTGATGGTTGGTGTAATAGGCAAATCGGATAAGTAAGGTTTCATAAAGGCTGACTTGCTGAATCATTAGAGCTGTCAAAAGTTCCTTACAAGCGTGGGTAAAATCAGAAAATTACCGAGACGTCAGGTAAAGTTTACCCACATGGGGTAATTTTTGTTGTAGGTAATCTTTACCCAAGAATCAGGGTAAAGATTACTCTTAGTTTTTTCTGTGCTGCCATCATGTAGGACCCTCAGCGTCACGTCGATTACTCCCGAGTAGGACTCATCACATTTGAGCCTTGGACCGGCGTTGATATAAAATGAGACCAAAATTATAATAATGTTTCCACTTACACCCAGGTAATTTAGTTGGGCTTAAAGTTTAGCTAGACGAGCGCACTGCGATATTGAGGAAATTAATTCATTATACAAGAAATCAGCGTTGAAATCATTATTGAATATAAGCGGAAAATTTGACAAAGCAGCATAAAAAGTGTTCGCTGCCTCGTGATTCATTTTACAGACATTGATACGCCGCCAAATGCGGTAGGCTCTCTATCCCTAGAAGCCTTAGGCACAATATTAAAATCGATAGCAACAAGTAAATGATTTGATTGGTCCGAAATATTGTGCACAGAGTAATCGTAACAATAGTTGCGCAATCGATATCTAAATAGCACTGCAGCCTCTTTTCGTTAGGTAGGTAAATTGACTCAGCCTATCAGAAAATGTACGACCAATGCAGAGCGCTAGGTCGCACAATACAAGGGAGTCCACCAATTTTTTGCATCTTTTATTAACTTTAACTATTTGGGATTCCTAAACGAGCATTAAAATCACCAATTAATAACAAATGTTTGTTTACGTTGTCTGAGCAGAATAAAACATTTTGGAGCGCATCAATACAGTAGTCCGAGTTTGCTGATGGGGGAAACTATACATTACCTATATGCAGAGTAAAGGAATATTCAAAGGTCAATTTCACAAATAATCATAAATTACCGATTTCCAGTATACAATGCGAATAGTCAGTGCAGTTTTGGACTAATGTAATTAGCCCTCGACTGCCACGGCCCTTACGTTTTTCTTTGACAGCCACGGAGCAGTAAGGGATGTAACCAAGTACAAATTCCGGTAGCGTCACAGATGCGTTTGTGAGCCATGACTCACCTATGCAAATCACACAATGGCTAGTTAATTAGGCTTTCTGCTTTACATCAAAGTTACACAAATGATTATAGCCACTGATATTTCAATAAAAAACACCAAAACTCGACTCACACATCTATCTATTTCATGAAACACTCGCCACGGTGGCATTTAAAAAAGTTAAATGCTATTTTCAGGTACCCCAAAGTTATAAATAGGAGATTGTTTTGAATGCTTCTGGGGAATCATTTTTGATAAAATTTAAATATTTCCCTGAGCGGATGTTTTTTTTTTGCCTGGAAAAACGTATTTGAAATACTACAAAGGAGTAAAATACTATTTTCAAGTTAATAAAACCATATAATTACATTTATATAAAGGAGTTATATGTAAATTAGAATAACTAACGAGAATTTAATCAACAAATAAACAAAAGAAACGATTTTTTGAAATTTATATCAATATATTTATGAATATTTCTTTTGATGTTCTTTTATGTTATTGTAGAATACATAATGTGTAATATACAATGTACAATAATATATAATAGCTATATATGTAATAATTGTATTGCCAGATTACAATCATGCAAGTAAAAAAAGATAACAATCAGTGTAAAATTCAAGACTGCTTCCAACGTCAAAATGATAAATTTTTCAAGGATTGCTGTAATGCTTTCTACTGAATTTTATAATAATATTTTACTCATTTTTCAAAAATTTGTTTACAATAAATCCAGGACTGCGCAAGATTTCCAGATTTTTGTTTTAAAATTCTCATTATTTGTCTATAAACTCTTTTTATGTGTGCAGATTTTTTCAATAAAAGATTTTATAACCGCGTAACTAAAGTGAAACTTGGAAATAGACAAGAAATGTAAGTATCTACAACCTGTTTTTAAAAAAAGATGAGTTTCTAGTATATACCAAATTATATTAATTTTCACTGAAATACAATTTTTCCCCATGTTTTGGATAGGGTG
Organism: Andricus quercusramuli; assembly: GCA_932178445.1. Lineage (NCBI taxonomy): Eukaryota > Metazoa > Arthropoda > Insecta > Hymenoptera > Cynipidae > Andricus > Andricus quercusramuli. The sequence goes on along the minus strand of CAKNXH010063559.1, from coordinate 53,216 downwards.
AGGGGGGGGGG